>JAWNLL010000336.1:0-40000 GCA_035042425.1 Drosophila flavopinicola
ATCACGATAGCTCAACAACTGAGGGACTAGTTTGCATACATAAAGACAGACAGACAGACATGGCTAGATCAATTTGTTTTGTCATTCTAAGCATACTGGCAGTAACTTTTGGGGTCCTCCGACGCTTCCTTCTATGCGTTACAAACTTCAGTACAAACTGAATATACTATTTTCTTCGAAAAGAGTATAATAATAATAAAGACGTCTTACTTATAAGTATGAATTATATCTAGAATTCATTGTTCGCTTGTTCCAACAGTAGATCTTAAATACATATACAAACTATATAAAAAACTGGCGAAGCGACAGCTAAATTGGGAAACAAAAACAAAGCTGAGTTTAATACAAGTTGAGGGGAGTGTTGCTAACGGAAGATTACACATAGAGGAACCTTTGTAATATTATCGTTGTTCACAAACGAAATATTTAGAGAAATACATGTATATTAATTTTATAACTTAATGTTTTGGTTGCATACTCGATAGTTGTAAAGTGTTGTTTGGATATTCAGCAAAGTGAGACTGGGGCTACTGGGCTGATCTGAGCTGTCACTTTATAATTTCTATTTACTAAGATTTCACTTCTGTTCACCCACAAGTAGGTAGATAATTAACCAAGTAACTTATTAAGTATTAAGTAGTATGCATTTAGTTTCAGGTTATGAGTTTTTTTTATATATAATATATATATCTCTGACAATTATCTCTGGACCTTTGCCATCATATTACAGCTTGACATCCTGCGCGGCTGACGCTCCCGTTTCCGCTGCTGTCGTTATTGCTCCTCCTCCTGCTCCTGCTGGTGTCTCCTGTGTGGGCAGCTGTACCACATCGGCGGTGCGACGACGTGACCGGACATACTCCACCAGATGCTCAATGCCCCAGGCCACGGCGCAAATCATGATACAAACGCTCTGCGTATGTATGCAGATGGGATAACTGTCGGTCACATCGCGTATTAGGCCTGAATAGAAATGCGAAATAGCTCACTAAGAAATGGGCAGTGAAACTTAATCAAAAAGAACACTTACCAATCAATGGTCCGAAACTGATGACAAACAACGCCTTGCCCACCAGATGCCACCCAAATGCCGAGGGCAGCTTCTCCAGCGAACAATACTCGGAGACGGTAAGCGTAAAGTTGCTTAGCGCTGAGCCACGGAAGAAACCACAAATCGACAGCCAGATCATAAGCTGAGTCCAATCCGTTTGCTCAGCCATAACTACGGAAAACGAGACATAAATTGTGAAATTTTATTATCTTCTGCTTATTACATTATCTAAGAACAAGTGAGAACGTTGCAGTCGGGCGGAGCCGACCATTTTAAAACAACTGAAAAGCAAGGGAACAGAACATTTTTGCTGGTGTATGGGTGACCCGAAATCGGCCTTCCAAGTTTTTGGGGACAATAGGGGGCTTGGTCAATCTTAAGAGGGGGTGACCAGAAGCCTATTTTCAAAATTTGGCGATTTTAGCTCTAAAACTGTGAAAGATATACATTTTCGCGATTTTTGGGGGAGGGAGGTGGCGTGGCCCCAAATATTTTTTAACGAACTTAAGAGGGGGTGACCAGAAGTCTATCCTACAAATATGTTGACTCTAGCTCTAAAACTGTGGGAGGGGGCGGGCCACCAAATATTTTTTACCGATCTCAAGAGTGGATGACCAGATTTGGTGACTCTGGCTCTAAAACTGTAGAAGATATACATTTTCACCATTTTTGGGGGCGGGAGGGGGCGTGGTCCAAAATTTTTGCAGATCCCTAGACGGGGTGACAAGAAGTCTATCTTCAAATTTTTGTGACTCTAGCTCTAAAACTTTTTTTTTTAATTTTTTTTTTGTTTTATTTTTTGCTTCCAATGGCTTAGAACAAAAACAATGCCACGCGAAAAAACAAATGCTGACAAACGCGAGTTGCGGTTGCAGGAAAACAAAACAAGGAAATTTGTAACAGTCGGCTCTTCAAGCAATTTTGTCAGCGATCATCAAAACGGCTTGTGGCGTAAGGGGTAAAGTTGCGAACTGGTGAGCGAAAGGTCCTGGGTTCAAGTGCCAGCGGCGACTGGTCATTTATTTTAATTTTTTCTTATTCTTCTTTTCAAATATATAATAGCTGTAATCAAATTCATTTATTTTCAATTTCCTAAATTGTTTCTAATTTTTTTTTTGCATACATAAAGTAGCTTTAATAGAATAATTCAAAAGAAAAATTTATATTCATTGTCAAAACCAATGCCACGCGAAAAAAAATATGGATCTCAAATTCTGAGTATAAGCTCTCGTATGTTCAGATTAAGTTTTATGACAATTCAATTTCCGACAGCGGCCTTGAAAGGTATAAGAGCAACAGGCACAAAATTTGGTATGTATATTGTAGTATACATATGTAATGTAGTTTTGACTTTTGGGAAAAACTGAATCTTCTTTATTGTTCAATTCGGTAGCACTTATGAATGCTAAGGGACGCGTCCACGAGCTGCGGATAGTGAAACGTCGCAGCTTACATGAATACCTTTATATATTTTATTTTATATGTAGGGGTATATGTATGCGACATTAATATCTGCGAATTAAATAAGCAGTCACGGAAAAATAGTGAAAATTGCTTAAAGGTTCGAAAAGAGTATTTAATCTTCGGCACGCCGAAGATAATCCTTCTCCACTTGTTTATACTCTTTTCGAAGAAAATAGTGTATTAAGTTTGTGCTGAAGTTTGTAACGCATAGAAGGAAGCGCCTGAAACCCCCAAAAGTTACCGCCGGTATGCTTAGAAAAACAAAACAAATTGATCTAGCCATGTCCGTCTGTCTGTCTGTCTGTCTGTCTGTCTGTCTGTCTGTATGTATGCAAACTAGTCCCTCAGTTTTTGAGCTATCGCGATGCAACTTTGCACAGACACTTATTATTCAAGGGGACAGCACATTGGTCGGAGCCGGCCTGATCGGACCACTATATCTTATAACTGCTATACAACTGGCAATGAATTAAATATTCTTAGAACAAAAAAAAATGTTACGCGACAAAACGATTTTGTACAGCTTATGAAATTTCACTGGTGCAGTTGGCAGAGTGAAAATTGCCTATATTTTCGAAAAGACTATAAAAAAAAAGAAAATAGTATATTAAGTTTGTGCTGAAGTTTGTAACGCATAGAAGGAAGCGTCGGAGACCCCCAAAAGTTACTGCCAGTATGCTTAGAATGATAATACAAATTGATCTAGCCATGTCCGTCTGTCTGTCTGTCTGTATATATGCAAACTAGTCCCTCAGTTTTTGAGCTATCGCGATGCAACTTTGCACAGACACTTATTATTCAACGGGACAGCACATTGGTCGGAGCTGGCCGAATCGGACCACTATATCTTATAGCTGCCATACAACTCTAAGTCGGTTTTGGCCATAAATGCGATGTTTTCAAAGCAATTGCCTTAAATTTCTTTGTACACTTGAATATCCTTATTACTCATCAATAAGAAAAATCGCAAATCGATTGAGTCACAAACAGCGAAGATATGCGTCATTAAATATTTTGAAAAAACAGGTGCATATGAGCAAACAAACCCAAGCGCAAGTAAGCTTTTGACAGTCTACTCTTCAAGGGATTTTGTCATCAATCATCAAAACGGTTTGTTGCGTAAGGCTTAAAAAGCCGCGCTAACGAACACAAGTTTCACAAGTTCGAGTCTCGGCGGCGACTGATTATTAATTTAATACTTTTTTTCTTTTTCTTCCTTTCAAATATATAACTGTAATCAAATTAATTTGCTTCCAATGCCTTAGAACAAAAACAATGCCACGCGACAAAACAAATGCTGACAAACGCGAGTTGCAGGTGTCAGGAAAACAAAACAAGAAAGTTTTTAACAGTCTGCTCTTCAAGCGATTTTGTCATCGATCATCAAAACTGCTTGTGGCGTAAGGAATAAAGTGGCGCCCTGGCAAACGAAAGGTACTAGCTCGATTCCTAGCGGCGTCCAATAATTATTTTCTTTTTTATACTCTGATACCGAAGGTACTCATAGTATATTGGTTTTGTCGGATGTCCGTCAGGCCGTCCGTCTGACCGTCTGTCCGTCTGTCTGTCTGGATGAACGCACGTATATCCGAAACGATATTAGATAGACTCTTGAAATCTTTTGTGTTATGATTATAGCTATCTGCTTCAGATCAAGTTTATTTTATGCCACGCCCACTGGGAGGCTGGCAAATCGATAACATGTCGATACACCTCAAATCACATATCGATTAAACGTGAATATCTCCCACAATTTTGAAGCTAGAGTAATATAATTTGGTAGGCATATTGCTGGTGACCTCCCGAAAAAAATGGATGCTAGGTTTATCGGCCACGCCCATTATAACGCCAACCAGCGCCCCTCCAAAATTAATTTGAAATGCTTATATCTCCCGCAGCTTTAGAGCTGAGGTCACCATATTTGGAATATATATTACTGGTTACGTCCTCTACAGATCACAGAAAAAATCGCGAAAATCGATATACCCGAATGCACAATTCGATAACACGTGTATATATCCCGCAATTTTGAGGCTGGAGTCCCCAAATTTGGAATTTAGAATAGGGCTGACCACCCCAAAAGATTGCGTTCTGGATTTTACGGCCACGCCTACTAACACGCCCCCCAGTCATCGATCATAAAACTGCTTGTGGCGTAAGGGGTAAAGTTGCAGGTTGCAGGAAAACAAAACAAGTTAGCTTTTGACAGTCTGATCTTCGAGGTATTTTGTCATCGATCATCAAAACTGCTTGTGGCGTAAGGGATAAAGTGGCGCCCTGGCAAACGAAAGGTACAGGCTCGATTCCTAGCGGCGACCAATAATTATTTTCATTTTTATACCCTGAATCCATTAAAATTGGGTAAAAAGGGTATTATGGTTTGGTGCAAAAGTATGTAACAGGCATAAGGAAGCATCTCCGACCATATAAAGTATATATATTATTGATCAGTATCAACAGCCGAGTCGATCTAGCCATGTCCGTCTGTCCGTCCGTCCGTCCGTCTGTCCGTCTGTATGAACACGCAGATATCAGAGACTACAATAGCTAGAGACTTCATATTTGGAATATAAGTTCTCGTAGTGCCGAGACAGTACAAGTTTGTTTCATTTTATCGATAACTCGTCTCGTTTCAAAGTTATCGATAAATTTCAATTTCAGACTAGTGCTTTGTGGCCATAACTTGAAAGTTAAAGGAGCTAGAGGCCCCAAATCTCGAATAGCATACACATGTAACAAATATCTCACAATTCTTGATACCACCCCCCAAAAGTTCAAAAAACTCATTTTTGAACGTATGACCTTGCAATTTGGTTTGGTCTTACATTTTATACCTAATGTTATGTCTTAAAATTTTTAGAAAGATCGGACAATAAACACAGAAGTTATTTAAGATTTTACTTTCCATTGTGTGTGGCTCAGTGAAAAAGCAAGCTAACTGCTTAAACCGTATGCACTGCTTGCAGTATGTGTGTGTTTGTATGTATGCACACTATTAGGCAAGTATGAATGGATGTCAGAACTGGGTTCAGGGTATCTCCTAGTCGGTCACTCCCGACTAGAGCACTCTTACGTGTTTTTATTCCCTGAACCCATTAACAATGGGTAAAAAGGGTATTATGGTTTTGTGCAAAAGTATGAAACAGGCATAAGGAAGCATCTCCGACCATATAAAGTATATATATTTTTGATCAATATCAACAGCCGAGTCGATCTAGTCATGTCCGTCTGTCTGCCCGTCTGACCGTCTGTCTGTCCGTCTGTCTATATGAACACACGGATATCAGAGACTGCACGAGCTAGAGACTTCATATTTGGCATATAAGTTCTCGTAGTACCGGGACAGATCAAGTTTAATTCATTTTATCGATAACTCATCTCAATCAAAAGTTATCGATTAATTTTGATTTCAGACTAGCGTTTTTGGGCCATAACTTAAAAGTTATAAGAGCTAGAGGCCCTTAATTTGGCACTTATAATCTCGAATGGCATTCCCATGTAACAAATATTTCACTTTTTGGATATCACGCTCCAATCCCCCCAAAAGTTCAAAAAACGTATTTTTGAAGGTACGACCGTGCAATTTTGTTTGGACTCACACTTTATAGTTAATGCTATGTCCTAAAAATTTCAGAAAGATCGGGCAATAAACAGAGAAGTTATTTAAGATCTAACTTTTCAATGTGTGGGCATCAGTGAAAAAGCAAGCTAGCTGCTTAAACCGCTTGCACTGCTTGTACTGCTTGTACTGCAGCATGTGTGTGTTTAGATTAGTTTGAATGATTGTAAGGACTGGGTTCAGGGTATCTCCTAGTCGGGCACTCCCGACTAGAGCACTCCTACTTGTTTATTCTGCTTTTCAAATATAAAATAACTGTAATCAAATTCATTTGCTACCAATGCCTTAGATCAAAAACTATACAACGCAAAAGAAAAGATCAGTATAATCGAGTTTGTCAGCGCATTTCAAAACTGATTGGTGGCGTATGCATTAGAGTGCTGCACTGACAAACGGGGAGGACTCGGTTCAAATCCCAGCCGCAACTTATTAATTTTTTTGCTAATTAACTTTTTCAAATATATGTCAAATAGCTTAATTCAATAATTTAAAAGAAACATTAAATTCAAATGATACCAATTCTTAGAGCAAAAAAATAAATGCCACGCGATAAAACGATTTTTTACTACTATTGAAATTTCAGTGGTGCAGTTGGCAGAGAGAAAATTGCCTAAAGATATATATATATATATACATATATATATATATATATATATACATATATATATATATATATACATATATATATATATATATATATATATATATATATATACATATATATATATATATACATATATATATACATATATATATATATATATACTATATATATATATATATATATATATATATCATGTACATAATTTATATAATTAAACAAATTTGTAGATAAATCCTGGTCTGAACTTACTGGAGCGTGTGAGCGCTACAAAGATAATGGAGACGAGAAAGATGGTGCGCTTCTTGATCGTGGTCCTGTCGAAGAGCGGCGGCAGGACAATACGCGCCGCAATATCCGTAATGGCTGTTATCGACAGACAGTAGGCGACATCCGCTTTGGAGTAGCCCAGGTTGGCAAAGAAGAAAGGCGTGACCATTTTGAAATTCATTTCAGCGACATAGAAGATGGAGAGGCCGAAGAGCAGATTGAGAAACCTCTTGTCTTTGAGCATGGCAACATCGAGTAGATCGGCAAAGCGACGCCAGAAGCCGGGCTTCTTCTTTACGTCTTCATCGGCGATCTCCGTTTGCTGCTTCTCCAGTTCGGTGGGTTTCATTTTAATGAAGCTATCGCGATGTCCACCCAAAATGCTACCGGTGGCAGTGCCAACGCGTCGCAGTTCGCGATCATTCCGCTCGAACTCATCGTCGCCGGTGTTGACATGCACCTGTAGTATAGAGCCAGTGAAGTCCATGTACGATAGATTCGAGGTGACCGACGCCTTGCGGCAGCGCAGCTGCGCTGTGTTGACCTCGGCCTGGGAAGGATAACCGCCACTGCCGCTGCCCACATCTGCAGACTGCACACCCGCGAGGGACATGATGCGCGGAAATGTTGGTCTTTTAGTCAGTCCCAGGCGGGAGCCGTTCATCGTGTTCATGGCCATTTCGGAGTAGTTTTTGCGCATCGACGAATGACCGTGCAGGTTTTGCTTGTTGAAGAGCAGTGTGTTTAGTTCGGGCAGCGCATCCTCCTCATTGGCATCTTCCTTGATCACCTTGAATGCAGGCGCCGGACTCGCTGATGCGTCTGTTCCCGCCGTTGGTTGCGGATGTGGCGTCGGCAGCGCCGATATGCACATCAGCTCCTCGTCATCGAACTCCTCCATCATGTGCCATTTGATTGGCTGCAGCAGCACGGAGCCAACGGTTGCATTTAGCGCCACGCCGGCAAGCATCAGGACGGCACCTCGAAAGCCGTAGCCTTCCAGTAGGATGCGCACCAGTTGCGGCATTATCAGCATGCCCAGCGCTGTGCCCGCCATGGACAATCCGACAGCCTGGCCGCGCTTGTGCTTAAAGTAGTGATTCAGTGCAACAAAGGCCGCTGAGGTTGACAGACCGACGCCAATTCCGTTGATCACACTGTACGTGCTGATTATGTGCGCCATGGTGCTTGCCGGTGACGTCAGCGCTAGTCCCAGTCCGCAGAGCAGGGAGCCGGCAATGGCGACCTTGCGGTAAGAGAACTCCTTCAGCAGCGGACCCACAAACAGACCC
Organism: Drosophila flavopinicola; assembly: GCA_035042425.1. Lineage (NCBI taxonomy): Eukaryota > Metazoa > Arthropoda > Insecta > Diptera > Drosophilidae > Drosophila > Drosophila flavopinicola. The sequence goes on from JAWNLL010000336.1 coordinate 8,298, forward strand.
GAGAAGTTCATGCACACATCCATAGTGCTGATGATCACCGCTGCGCCAGTGGTGCCCACATTAAGATCTCGCAGCGTGTCCCCAAACAGCAAACCAAACGATGGCTCAATCGACCGGGTCGCCAGCTGCAAATATAAGCAAGAAAGCAAACAGATAAGTTATGTAATTAATATGGAATTAAATTTAGCCTAATTAATTCTTTTACACATATTAGTTATTAGTTAGCAGCATAAATCCACTGTGGCGTTATAGATTGCGGTGGCAGGTCATTAGAAACATACATTATCTAATTTATGGTTTGTATTGCATCTAGTGAAAATCGTCTTTAGTTAGTGAGGGACTTAACCATTTTTACATTCAATTCACATTACTTAGATCTTTTATAACATGTGAAAGCGTTCTGATAGCGAGAGCTCGGCTAGAAGATACCAATGAGACAGCCCATAAGACTTCGTTGGACCAACTCGAATGTTGATACTGATTAAGAATATATAAACTTCATGTGGCAAATGTAAGATATAGTGTCCCGATCCGGCCGGCTTCGATCAATGTGCTGTCTCTTTGAATAATAAGTATGTGTGCAAAGCTTCATCGCTATAGCTTTCAACACATGGATTATATGGCCAAAACAGACTTCGAGTTGTATGGCAGCTATAAGATATAGTGGTCTGATCCGGCCGGCTCCGACCAATGTGCTGTACATTTGAAGAATAAGTGTCTGTACAAAGTTTCATCGCGATAGCTTCAAAACTGAAGGACTAGATCCCATACATACATCCAGACAGACAGACAGACGGCTAGATCAATTTGTTTTTTCATTCTAATCATACTGGAGGTAACTTTTGGGGGTCTCCGATGCTTCCTTCTATGCGTTACAAACTTCACCACAAACTTAATATACTATTTTCTTCGAAAAGAGTATAAATATAACTTACTGAAAATTGGTTCGAAAAGAGAACAAAATCTTCGGCACGTCGAAGATAATCCTTCTATACTTGTTTTAAACTCTTTAACTGAGAGAATATCTTAATACCAAATCTATGTCGACTTTATCGAGTCACTAAGATAATTATAATTTCTTCTAAAAATTTTTTCATGCAAATACTTCTTTTATAGTATTACACATTATATAATACGGTTTACTTCAAAAAACAAATAACAAGTTTTATAAAAAGTACCTAATATCTAAACAAGTGTGAGCGTTGCAGTCGGGCGGAGCCGACTGCGTAATACTCTGATACCATTTTAAGAACAGCTGAAAGCAAGTGAACAAGACATTTTTACTGGTGTATGTGTGTCAGTTTTTGGGGACGAGAGGGGGCGTGGTCGATCTTAAGAGCGGGTGACCAAAAGTCTATTTTCCAAATTTGGTGATTTTAGCTCTAAAACTGTAGAAGATATAGATTTTCGCGATTTTTGGGGGAGGGATGTGTCGTGGCCCCAAATATTTTTTACCGATCTTAAGAGGGGGCGACCAGAAGTCTATCTTACAAATTTGGTGATTCTAGCTTTAAAACTGTGGGAGATATATTTTTTCGCGATTTTTGGGGGCGGGAGGGGGCGTGGCCCCAAATATTTTTTACCGATCATTAGAGGGGGTGACCAGAGGTCTATCTTACAAATTTGGGGACTCTAGCTCTAAAGCTTTGCTTTGCTTTTGCCATTTTTATGGGCGGGAGGGGCGTGGCCAGCATATTTGTTGGACGATCTTTAGAGGACTTGGCCAGAAGTCTACCCTCAAAGTTTGGGGGCACTAGCTCTTAAACTGTGCGAGATATAGGCTTCCGTGTTTCGTGGGGGCGGGGTGGCTGAGGGGCGTTCCAATCCAGGACGCAATCATTTGGGGTGGTCAGCCCTAGTCTAAATTTCAAATTTGTGCATACATGCATATCGATTTTCGCGATTACGGGGAGTGGGCGTGGTCGAAATTTCTTTTCTCTGATTTGTAGAGGACGTAACCAGTAATATATATTACCAATATGGTGGCCTTAGCTCTAAAACTGCCGGATATAGAAGTATTTCAAATTAATTTTGGAGGGGGGGCTGGTGGGCGTAATAATGGGCGTGGCCGATAAGCCTACGATCCAATTTTTTCGAGAGGTCACCAGCAATATACCTACCAAATTTTACTCTAGCTATAAAATTGTGGAAGATATTCACGTTTAATCGATTTGTGATTTGCGGTGTATCGACATGTTATCGATTTGCCAGCCTCCCAGTGGTCGTGGCATAAATTTGGAACAACCTTAATCCTACTTCCGAAACGAGTAGGTCCTTGATCCTATGTTTTTCTTGGAGCACGTAATTAGCACTGAATTCCGAATTCCAGATCCGTAAGTCTACTGGAAGCCATGCGGGATGTAGCCCGCGTGACCTGGTACACCCCGCACTTTTGAAAAAGGGTTTTCTTTCGAGCACGAAATGATTTACGATGGGCCATAATTAGCACGTAATTAGCACGTTATTTTGAGGCATTTCTTGTAAAGATCTGTGGAGTGTGGGGTGTACCGTGTCGCCGCTTACTTTATTACAGAAGCAGTTGGACAGGAAACGAATTCTCCAACCTAGTGATTGACGCGAGGCTATAATTTATGACCTTAGCCCGCTTTTTATACCCTGAACCTATTAAAAATTGATAAAAAGGGTATAAAGGTTTTGTGTAAAAGTATGGAACAGGCATGTCCGACCATATAAAGTATATATATTCTTGATCAGTATCAACAGCCGAGTCGATTTAGCCGTGTCCGTCTGTCTGTCCGTCTGTATGAACACGCAGAAATCAGAGACTATACGAGCTAGAGACTTCATATTTGGAATATAAGTTCTCGTAGTTCCAGGACAGTATCATTTTATCGATAACTCGTCCCGTTCAAAAGATGTCGATAAATTTAGATTTCAGACCAGTGTTTTCGGGCCATAACTTGAAAGGTTTAATAGTTAGACGCACCAAATTTGTTATGTATAGTCTCGAATAGCATACATAATATGTATTACATATCTACAAAATATTTCACTTTTTGGATACCGTACCCCCATCGCCCCAAATGTGAAAAGCACTCATTTTTCAAGGTATGACCTTGCAATTTAGTTTGATGACACATTTTATAGATAATGTAATGTCCTGAAAATTTCATAAAGATCGGGCACTAAACACAGTTGTTTAAGATTTACATTTCCATAGTGTGGGGCCTTGCGAAGCAGTTAGTCTGCTTGAACTGCTTGCAGTATGTGTGTGCTTGTATGGATGCGCATTGATTGTAAGTATGAATGGATGTTAGGACTGGGTTCAGGGTATCTCCTAGTCGGGCACTCCCGACAAGAGCACTTTTACTTGTTTATATTGGCCAATTTGTTGAAGCTTACCGCGTGTTCAGGGGCCGCGTGATTTATCGGCCAAACAAATCATAATCAGCAAAAATGGGAATTGAAGCTATGGAAGTAACCTCATCATGCTGCTTCTTATTATCATCAGCAGCTGATAAGGCCGAGTGAGTGGACAGCACATATATGTAGATACATAAGCAATTCGTATATACTATGTACACATATAACTCTTACTAATTACTAACTTAAATACGTTAGTGTCAGTGCGATATATCAATGCACTTGAAGTTGTGACATTTGTCGTAGAGACGTCACCCGGCAACCATCCAACAATTTAATGCGGCCTCTATTAATATATTCATTTGTATTCAGTCTGTTGAAATAGTTTTATATTCAAAACCGCATTCAGCGAATAAGCCAACTATATAACTATGCAAAGCGTCGAAGCAATGAAACTCAACTTTAATTTTTAAATAGGTTTTAGACTGATTGAAATCGAACTTTTGTTCGTAGATGCCTATTTACTACTTGGAATTTGTTACGATATTTTATTACAGTATTTCAAAACTATGTATTATCTCTTAATACTCTTTCGAAGAAAATAGTATATTAAGTTTGTGCTGAAGTTTGTAACGCATAGAAGGAAGCGTCGGAGACCCCCAACAGTTACTGCCAGTATGTTTAGAAAAACAAAACAAACTGATCTAGCCATATCCGTTTGTCTGTCTGTCTGTATGCAAACTAGTCCCTCAGTTTTTGAGCTATCGCGATGCAACTTTGCACAGACACTTATTATTCAAGGGGACAGCACATTGGTCAGAGCCGGCCGGATCGGACCCCTATATCTTATAGCTGCCATACAACTATAAGTCGGTTTTGGCCATAAATCCGATGTTTTCAACGAAATTGCTTTAAATTTCCTTGTACACTTGAACATCCTTATAACTCATTAATGGCAAAATCTCAAATCGATTGAGTCATAAACAGCGAAGATATGCGTCATTAAATATTTTGAAAGAACAGGTGTATATGAGCAAAGTCAAGCGCAAGTAAGCTTGTGACAGTCTGCTCTTCAAGGGATTTTGTCATCGATCATTGAAACGGCTTGTGGCGTAAGGGCTTAAGTGACGCCCTAGCAAACGAAAGGTCCTGAGTTCGAGTCTCAGCGGCGACTAGTCATTTATTTTCATTTTTTCTTATTCTTTCTTTCAAATATAAAATAACTGTAATCAAATTCATTTGCTACAATGACTTAGAACAAAAACTATACAACGCAAAAGAAAATATCAGTATAATCGAGTTTGTCAGCGCATTTCAAAACTGCTTGGTGGCGTAGGTATAAGAGTGCTGCACTGACAAACGGGGAGAACTCGGTTCATATCCCAGCCGCAACTTATTGATTTTTTTTTTTGCTTATTATTTGTTTCAAATATATTTCAAACATCTTGTATTCAATATTTTAAATGCAAAATTCAAATTCAAATGATACCAATTCTTAGAGCAAAAAAATAAATGCCACGCGATAAAACGATTTCTTACTACTTTTGAATTTTCAGTGGTGCAGAGTGAAATTGCCTAAGGGTTCGAAAAGAGTATTGAATCTTCGGCACGCCGAAAATAATCATTTCCCACTTGTTTCGATTGATGTTTAGTTGGTATTCTGGGTGAAAGAACTAAAACAAAAACTGTTTCTTTTTTGTGGGCATCTACGTATGTATCTCAATAAATATTAATTTTATAGGTTTTTTATTTGACTGTCGTCTATAAGCAGGTACTTCAATGTTTCACTTGTTGTTATTGATGATGATTCTTGAAGTGCTTTATTATTGATCTGTATCAACAGCCGAGTCGATTTAGCCAATTCCGTCTGTCTGTCTGTCCGTCCGTCTGTATGAACACGCAGATATCATAGACTACAATAGCTAGAGATTTCATATTTTGAATTTAAGTCCTCGTAGGCCCGGGACAGTACAAGTTTATTTTATTTTATCGATAACTCGTCCCGTTTTAAAAGTTCTCGATAAATTTCGACTTCAGACCAGTGTTTTTTGGTTATAACTTGACAGTTTTAAGAGCTAGAGGCCACAAATTGGGTATGTAGTATAATCTCGAATATCATACACATATCACTTTTTGGATACCACCCCTCAATCCCCCCAAAAGTTGAAAAATCATTATACCCTGAACCCATTAAAAATGGGTAAAAAGGGTATTATGGTTTTGTGCAAAAGTATGTAACAGGCATAAGGAAGCATCTCCGACCATATAAAGTATATATATTCTTGATCAGTATCAACAGCCAAGTCGATTTAGCCATGTCCGTCTGTCTGTCTGTCCGTCCGTCCGTCTGTCTGTATGAACACGCGGATATCAGAGACTACAAGAGCTAGAGACTTCATATTTGGAATATAAGTTCTCGTAGTGCCGGGACAGATCAAGTTTATTTCATTTTATCGATAACTCGACCCATTCAAAAGTTATCGATAAATTTCGATTTCAGACTAGCGTTTTTGGGCTATAACTTACAAGTTATAAGAGCTAGAGGCCCCTAATTTGGCATGTATAATCTCGAATAGCATACACATGTAACAAATTTTTCACTTTTTGGATACCACCCCCAATCCCCCCAAAAATTCAAAAAACTCATTTCTGAAGGTATGACCTTGCAATTTGGTTTGGTAACACATATTATCGACAATTGCTTGCCCCAAAAATTTCACTAAGATCGGACAATAAACACAGAAGTTTTTTAAGATTTAACTTTCCATTGTGTGGGGCTCAGCGAAAGAGCAAGCTAACTGCTTAAACCGCTTGCACTGCTTGTACTGCTTGTACTGCAGCATGTGTGAGTTTAGAGTAGTGCGAATGATTGTAAGGACTGGGTTCAGGGTATCTCGTAGTCGGGCACTCCCGACTAGAGCACTCTTACTTGTTTTTGTGTTATGACATTGCAATTTAGTTTGGTCACACATTTTATAGCCAATGTTATGTCCTAAAAATTTTAGAAAGTTCGGACAATAAACACAGAAGTTATTTAAGACTTTACTTTCCATTACATGTATGTATGCACACTGATAGATTAGTATGAATGTAAGGACTGGGCTTAGGGTATCTCCTAGTCGGGCACTACCAACTAGAGCACTCTTACTTGTTTTTACTTTTGCAACGAATATTATTGATAGTGCTGTTTTTGCTTTTCGTGCTCGCGTGTATTGCTTTTCATTTCAATTAAAGTCAGCCTCCCTATACCCTGGCCCGGCTGTGGCCAAAGCTAGTGCTAGATGCTTATGGGCGTTTTATTTAAAACGTTAATTGCTTGATAATTGAATTATCGCCAATCTAAATTGAAACAAAACAAGTGGGAAAGGATTTTCTTCGGAGTGCCGAAAATGTTATACTCTTTTAGAACCTTTAGACAATTTTCATTCTGCCAACTGCAGCACTTTCATATGCTGTAATAATTTATTTTATCGCGTGGCATTTATTTTTGTACTCTTTTCGAAGAAAATAGTATATTAAGTTTGTGCTGAAGTTTGTAACGCATAGAAGGAAGCGTCTGAGACCCCTAAAAGTTACTGCCAGTATGCTTAGAATGACAAAACAAATTGATCTAGCCATGTCCGTCTGTCTGTCTGTCTGTCTGTCTGTATGTATGCAAACTAGTCCCTCAGTTTTTTAGCTATCGTGAACTAACTTTGCACAGACTCTTATTATTAAAAGGGACAGCACATTGATCGGAGCCGGTCGGATCGGACCACTATATCTTATAGCTGCCATACAACTGGAAATAAATTAAATATTCTTAAAACGAAAAAAAAAACAAGTGGGGAAGGATTATCTTCGGCGTGCCGAAGATTTTATACTCTTTTTGAACCTATAGGCAATTTTCACTCTGCCAACTGCACCACTGAAATTTCATAAGCTGTACAAAATCGTTTTGTCGCGTAACATTTTTTTTTTGCTCTAAATTTATTTAATTTATTGCCAGTTGTATAGCAGCTAAAAGATATAGTGATCCGATCCAGCCGGCTCCAACCAATGTGATGTCTCTTTGAATAATAAGTATCAGCGCAAAGTTTCATCGCGATAGATTCAAAAACATGGGATATATGGCTAAAACCGACTTCGAGTTGTATGGCAGCTATAAGATATAGTTGTCCGATGCGGCCGGCTCTGACCAATGTGCTGTCCCCTAGAATAATAAGTGTCTGTGCAAAGTTTTATCGCGATAGCTCAAAAACTGAGGGACTAGTTTGCATACATACAGACAGACAGACAGACAGACAGACAGACGGACATGGCTAGATCAATTTGTATTGTCAATCTAAGCATACTGGCAGTAACTTTTGGGGGTCTCCGACGCTTCCTTCTATGCGTTACAAACTTCAGGACAAACTTAATATACTATTTTCTTCGAAAAGAGTATAACAAGTGGGGAAGGATTATCTTCGGCGTGCCGAAGATTTTATACTCTTTTCGAACCTATAGGCAATTTTTACTCTGCCAACTGCACCGCTGAAATTTCATAAGCAGTACAAAATCGTTTTGTCGCGAAAAATTTTATTTTTTTGTTCTAAGAATATTTAATTCATTGCCAGTTGTATAGCAGCTATAAGATATAGTGATCCGATCCGGCCGGCTCCAACCAGTGTGATGTCTCTTTGAATAATAAGTATCTGTGCAAAGTTGTATCGCGATAGCTTTAAGAACATGGGATATATGACCAAAGCCGACTTCGAGTTGTATGGCAGCTATAAGATATAGTGATCCGATCCGGCGCGCTCCAACCAATGTGATGTCTCTTTGAATAATAAGTATCAGTGCAAAGTTTCATCGCGATAGATTCGAAAACATGGGATATATGGCCAAAAACGACTTCGAGTTGTATGGCAGCTATAAGATATAGTGGTCCGATCCGGCCGGTTTCGACCAATGTGCTGTCCCCTGGAATAATAAGTGTCTGTGCAAAGTTTTATTGCGATAGCTCAAAAACTGAGGGACTAGTTTGCATACATACAGACAGACAGACGGACATGGCTAGATCAATTTGTATTGTCATTCTAAGCATACTGGCAGTAACTTTTGGGGGTCTCCGACGCTTCCTTCTATGCGTTACAAACTTCAGCACAAACTTAATATACTATTTTCTTCGAAAAGAGTATAAACATATGCCACGCGATACAAATAATTTTTAAAGCATATGAAAGTGCTGCAGTTGGCAGAGTGAAAATTGTCTAAAGGTTCGAAAAGAGTATAAAATCTTCGGCACGCCGAAGATAATCCTTTCCCACTTGCTTTTGTTCTAAGAATATAAAATTTTTTCCCAGTTGTATGGCAGCTACAAGATAAAGTGGTCCGATCCGACCGGCTCAGATCAATGTGCTGACATTTTGAATAATAAGTATCTGTGCAAAGTTTCATCGCGATAGCTCTGAAAACATGGGATATATGGCCAAAACCGACTTCGAGTTGTATGGTAGCTTTAAGATATAGTCATCCGATCCAGCCGGATCCGATCAATGTTAAGAATGTTTATATAATAAGTACCTGTGCAAAGTTTCATTGCGATAGCTTTGAAAACATGGGATATATGGCCAAAACCGACTTCGAGTTGTATGGTAGCTATAAGATATAGTGGTCTGATCTGGCCGGTTCCGACCAATGTGCTGTCCCTTTGAATAATAAGTCTCTGTGCAAAGTTTTATCACGATAGCCTAAAAACTGAGAGGCTAGTTTGCATACATACAGACAGACAGACAGACAGACGGACAGACAGACGGACATGGCTAGATCAATTTGTTTTGTCATCTAAGGCAGTAACTTTTGGGGTCTCCGACGCTTCCTTCTATGCGTTACAAACTTCAGCACAAACTTCTTCGATAAGTGTATGAAAATGGGGTAAACAAAAAGCCAACACGCGCTCACTTAATAAAGGAATAAACGCTCCTTAATAAATAGCACAATTGTTGTTGACATTAGTTTGTTGCCTAGATGGAAGTTTAGGGGTTTCTATAATTGGCCGCACTTTAATTTTGTCGACTCACATGTGATCGAGCCATAGTTGGTTCGCACTCTCCGTTTCTTATCAAGGGCAAACGATGTGTACAAGGCTATATTGACATACATACATGTGTATATTCCAAAGGGACAATTGAACAAGATAATATTTATACGTGCGTAACATAAGTATGTATATGCGGATTGGTTGTCTATAGACTTTACAATCTTTTGATTGTATCCTAACCAATCTCCCATGCTATATGATATATTTATACTCTTTTCGAAGAATATAGTATATTAAGTTTGTACTGAAGCTTGTAACGCACAGATGGAAGCGTCTGAGACCCCCAAAAGTTACTGCCAGTATGCTTAGAATGACAAAACTAATTGATCTAGCCATGTCTGTCTGTCTGTCTGTATGTATGCAAACTTGTCCCTCAGTATTTGAGCTATCGCGACAAGACTTTGCACAGACACTTATTATTCAACGGGACAGCACATTGGTTGGAGCCGGCCGGATCGGACCACTATATCTTATAGCTGCCATACAACTTGAAGACGGTTTTGGTCATAAATTCCATGTTTTCAATGCTATCGCGATAAAACATTGCACAGATACTTAATATTAAAAGAAACAGCACATTGATCGGAGTAGGCCGGATCGGACCACTATATCTTATAGCTGCCATACAACTCGAATTCGGTTTTGGCCATAAATCCGAAGTTTTCAAAGCAATCGCTTTCAATTTGCTTGTACACTTGAACATCATTATAAATCATCAATGGGTAAAATCGCAAATCGATTATGTCATAAACAGCGAAGATATGCGTCATTAAATATTGTGAAAGAACAGGTGCATATGAGCAAAAAAAGTCAAGCGCAAGTAAGCTTTTGATAGTCTGCTCTTCAAGGGATTTTGTTATCGTTCATCAAAACGGTTTGTGGCGTATGGAGTAAAGTAACGCCCTGGCAAACGAAATGTCGCTGGTTCGATTCCTAGCGGCGGCCAATAATTATTTTCATTTTTTCTTATTCTGCTTTTCAAATATAAAATAACTGTAATCAAATTTATGTGCTGCCAATGTCTAAGAACAAAAACAATGTAACGCGAAAAAGCATATGCTCAGTATAGTCGAATTTGTCAGCGATTTTTAAAACTGCTTGGTGTAAGCAGTAAAAAGCAAAACAAGTATGCTTTTGACAGTTTGCTCTTCAAGGGATATTGTCATCGATCATCAAAACGGTTTGGGGCGTATGGGGTAAAGTGACGCCCTGGCAAATGAAAGGTCATGGGTTCGAGTACCAGCGGCTACTGGTTATTTTTTTTCAATTTTTGTACCCTGAACCCATTAAAAATGGATAAAAAGGGTGTTATGGTTTTGTGCGAAAGTATGTAACAGGCATAAGGAAGCATCTCCGACCATATAAAGCATATATATTCTTGATCAGTATCAACAGTCAAGTCGATTTAGCCATGTCCGTCTGTCTGTCTGTATGAACACATGGATATCAGAGACTACTAGAGCTAGAGACTTTAAATTTGGAATTTAAGTTCTCGTAATCCGGGGACAGATCCGAGTTTATTTCATTTTATCGAAAACTCGTCCCGCTTAAAAGTTATCGATAAATTTCGATTTCATACAATCGCTTTTGCGGCTTAACTTAAAAGTTATAAGAGCCAGAGGCCCCTAGTTTGGCATGTATAATCTCGAATAGCATACACATGTAGAAAATGTTCCACTTTTTGCATACCACCTCCCAATCCCCCCAAAAGTTAAAAAGCTCATTTTTGAAGGTATGAACTTGCAATTTGGTTTGGTCACACATTTTATAGCCAATTTTTGTCCTAAAAATGTTAGAAAGATCGGACAATAAACACATAAGCTATTTAGGATTTTGCTTTTCATTGTGTGGGGCTGAGTGAAAAAGCAAGCTAACTGCTTAAGCCGCTTTCAGTATGTGTGTGTTTGTATGTATGCACACCATTAACCAAGTATGAATGGATGTCAGAGCTGATTTCAGGGTATCTCCTAGTCGGGCACTCCCGACTAGAGCACTCTTACTTGTTTCTTATTCTTCTTTTCAAATATAAAACAACTATAATCAAGTTCATTTGCTACCAATTTCTTAGTACAAAAACTATACAACGCGAAAACAACGATCATATAATAATAATCGTATAATCGAGTTTGTCAGCACGTTTGTAAACTGTTTGGTAGCGTAAGTACTAGAGTGCTGCGCTGACAAACGCGGAGATACGGTTCAAATCCCAGCCGCGACTTTTTGCTTTTCATTTTTTTATACTCTGATACCGAATGTACTCATAGTATATTGGTTTTGTCGAATGTCCGTCAGGCCGTCCGTCTGTCCGTCTGTCTGTCTGGATGAACGCACGTATTTCCGAAACGATATTAGATAGACTCTTGAAATCTTTTGCGTTATGATTATAGCTATCTGCTTCAGATCAAGTTTATTCCAAATTTATGCCACGCCCACTGGGAGGCTGGCAAATCGATAACATGTCGATACACCTCAAATCACAAATCGATTAAACGTGAATAACTCCCACAATTTTGAAGCTAGAGTAATCAAATTTGGTAGGTATATTGCTGGTGACCTCCCGAAAAAATTGGATCCTAGGTTAATCGGCCACGCCCATTATTACGCCCACCAGCCCCCCTCCCGCAGTCTTAGAGCTGAAGTCACCATATTTGGAATATATATTACTGGTGACGTCCTCTACAGATTACAGAAACAAAATTTCGACCACGCCCACTCCCGCCCCCGTAATCGCGAAAATCGATATACATGAATGCACAATTCGATAACACGTGTATATTTCCCGCAATTTTGAAGCTAGAGTCCCCAAATTTGGAATTTAGACTAGGGCTGACCAGCCCAAAAGATTGCGTCCTGGATTTTCCGGCCACGCCCACTAGAACGCCCCCAGCCACCCCGCCCCCACGAAACATGGAAGCCTATATCTCGCACAGTTTAAGAGCTAGGGCCACCAAACTTTGAGGGTAGACTTCTGGCCAAGTCCTCTAAAGATCGGCCACGCCCCCGCCCGCCCCCAAAAATGGCGAAAATGTATATCTTCCACAGTTTTAGAGCTAGAGTCACCAAAATTGGAGGATAGACTTATTGTCAGCCCCCTAAAGATCGGCAAAAAATTTTGGGGCCCCGCCCCCTCCCGCCCCCAAAAATCGCGAAAATTTATATCTTCCACAGTTTCAGAGCTAGAGTCATTAAACTTGGAAGATAGAATTCTGGTCAGCCCCTCTAAATATCGGTAAAAAAAAATTTGGGGCCACGCCCCCTCCCGCCCCCAAAAATCGCGAAAATGTATATCTTCCACAGTTTTAGAGCTAGAGTCAAGAAATTTGTAAGATAGACTTCTTGTCACTCCCTCTAAAGATCGGCCAAATTTTTGGGGCCACGCCCCCTCCTGCCCCCAAAAATCGCGAAAGCTTATATCTTCCACAGTTTTAGAGCTAGAGTCAAGAAATTTGTAAGATAGACTTCTTGTCACTCCCTCTAAAGATCGGCCAAAGTTTTTGGGGCCACGCCCCTTCCCGCCCCCAAAAATCGCGAAAGCTTATATCTTCCACAGTTTTAGAGCTAGAGTCACCCAATTTGGAATATAGAGTTCTGGTAACCCCTCTTAAGATCAACCACGCCCCTCCCGTCCCCAGATACTTGGAAGGCCGATTTCGGGTCACCCATACACCAGCAAATATGTTCTGTTCACTTGCTTTCAGGTGTTCTTAAAATGGTATCAGAGTATTACGCAGTCGGCTCCGCCCGGCTGCAACATTCTCACTTGTTTCTAATTATTTTTTTCAAATATATATCAAATAGCTTGAATTCAATAATATAAAAGAAATATTTATATTCATATGATACAAGAAAAAAAGAAATGCCACGCGATAAAACGATTTTTTACTACTTTTGAAATTTCAGTGGTGCAGTTGGCAGAGTGAAATTTGACAAAATCTTCGAAAAGAGTATAGAATCTTCGGCACGCCGATCCTTTCCCACTTGCTCTCCTTTTTTTTCGCATTCATTTGCGTTAATTGAAAAATGCGTTTTGCTTAATGGGGTATGGGTTTGGTATTTGAAAGCGAAAGGCAGAAAGGGAAGTAAAGCTTTGCGGCTGTCTCAAAGATGTTAAGTAAATTTGAATTGAATTTGTTGTGTGTGTGTCATGTGCTGAACGACAATTGAAGCAATTAACTGTGAAGTACATTTCACTTTGGATATTATAACAGTGACTGTGACTTTAAATGTGAATGTGACTTGTGACTGGGTCTGCTTGCTGCTGTCACACATTTCAATTAAAATGTCGATTCGGGGGCGTCGTCACTTGACCATAAAAGCAAAAATAACAAGTGAGAACGTTGCAGTCGGGCGGAGCCGACTGCGTAATACTCTGATACCATTTTAAGAGCAGCTGAAAGCAAGTGAACAGAAAATTTTTGCTGGTGTTTGGGTGACCTTAAATCGGCATTCCAAGTTTTTGGGAACGGGAGGGGCATGGTCGATCTTAAGAGGGGGTGACCAGAAGTCTATCTACCAATTTTGGTGACTCTAGCTCTAAAACTGTGGAAGATATACATTTTCGCGATTTTTGGGGCGGGCGGGGCGTGGCCCCAAAATTTTTGTCCGATCTTTTAGAGGACTTGGCCAGAAGTCTACCCTCAAAGTTTGGTGGCCCTAGCTCTTAAATTGTGCGAGATATAGGCTTCCATGTTTCGTGGGGGCGGGGTGGCTGGGGGCGTTCTAGTGGGCGTGGCCGGAAAATCCAGGACGCAATCTTTTGGGCTGGTCAGCCCTAGTCTAAATTCCAAATTTGGGGACTCTAGCTTCAAAATTGCGGGAAATATACACGTGTTATCGAATTGTGCATTCATGTATATCGATTTTCGCGATTACGGGGGCGGGAGTGGGCGTGGTCGAAATTTTGTTTCTGTAATCTGTAGATGACGTCACCAGTAATATATATTCCAAATATGGTGGCTTTAGCTCTAAAACTGCGGGAGATATAAGCATTTCAAATTAATTTTGGAGGGGGGGCTGGTGGGCGTAATAATGGGCGTGGCCGATTAACCTAGGATTCAAGTTTTTCGGGAGGTCACCAGCAATATACCTACCAAATTTGATTACTCTAGCTTCAAAATTGTGGGAGTTATTCACGTTTAATCGATTTGTGATTTGAGGTGTATCGACATGTTATCGATTTGCCAGCCTCCCAGTGGGCGTGGCATAAATTTGGAATAAACTTGATCTGAAGCAGATAGCTATAATCATAACGCAAAAGATTTCAAGAGTCTATCTAATATCGTTTCGGAAATACGTGCGTTCATCCAGACAGACAGACGGACAGACGGACGGCCTGACGGACATTCGACAAAACCAATATACTATGAGTACCTTCGGTATCAGAGTAAAACCCAACTGAACTTGAGTTGAGTTGAACGCTTGAGCGGATGAAGAGCGTAGGGAGGCAGGGGCACAAAATATACGAGGTGGCTCACTCGCGCTCCGCACGATCACAATCATATTTATGTATATATAGAACATTTATTTATATACATATATACAGTCGGCGGCATATATATTTTGAAAAAGAAACCACCATGCGTTTTCGCTAATAACTTTTTATATGAGCATTGAACAAATTTAAAATAAATATGTTGTAAAGATATATTTATTTATTTTCAAGATATATGAAAACATTTTGCAAAACTATTCAAAAAGAATAACAAAAATAATTTTTCAAAAATGTATGGTGGCATAAGTATTTTGACATATTAGTTAAGATCGAAAATTTTAACAAAATCAAAAGTATTTGGATAATTTTACTTGTTATTAATAAAAAGTATAGCCTCCCTTGGCATTTATAACTTTATGCAGCCGTCGGGGAACAGAATTAACCAAAGTTTTGATATAATCCAATGGAATATCCTTCCCGAATGTTTCTACTTCGGATATTTTTTCATCACGAGTCCTTGTTAGATTAACACTTCGTTTTTGTTTTATAAACGCCCATACATTTTCAATAATACTCATATTTTTATTAATAACAAGTAAAATTATCCAAATACTTTTGATTTTGTTAAAATTTTCAATCTTAAATAATATGTCAAAATACTTATGCCACCATACATTTTTGAAAAATTATTTTTGTGATTCATATTAAAATACTTTTTTAAAATGTTTTCGTATATTTTGAAAATAAATAAACATATCTTTACACCATATTTAAAAAGTTATTAACGAAAACGCATGGTGGTTTCTTTGTCAAAATATATATGCCGCCGACATATATGTGATCGTGATGCAGATGCAGATACAGATAAACCCACAAGTTTGTTGTGTACATACATCATACATATATTGTAAGTGATCGTCAGCAGGTCAGCTTTGGACTGCAAACAAGTTTTGGGGCAACAGTCGCAACAGTAGGAAACACAAAGTGCGCGGAGAGTCCACAACAACAAAAGCAGACAGCAGTTGCAACAAAGTCACGTGATAAACGGAAACAACAGCTGCTATTGTTGTTGTGGCTATGACTATAGCTGAAGCAAAAACCAAACAAACAAGAGGGAAAGGATTATCTTCGGCATGCCGAAGATTCTATACTCTTTTCGAACCTTCAGGCAAATTTCACTCTGCCAACTGCACCACTGAAATTTCAAAAGTAGTAAAAAATCGTTTTATCGCGTGGCATTTATTTTTTGTTCTAAGAATTGATATCAATTGAATTTAAATATTTCTTTTAAATTATTGAGTTCAAGCTATTTGATATATATTTGAAAAAAATAATTAGAAACAATGGGGAAAGGATTATCTTCGGCGTGCCAAAGATTTTATACTCTTTTCGAACCTTTAGGCAATTTTGACTCTGCCAACTGCACCACTGAAATTTCAATAGTAGTAACAAATCGTTTTATCGAGTGTCATTTTTATACCCTGAACCCATTAAAAATGGGTAAAAAGGATATTATGGTTTTGTGCAAATGTATGTAACAGGCATAAGGAAGCATCTCCGACCATATAAAGTATATATATTATTGATCAGTATCAACAGCCGAGTCGATCTAGCCATGTCCGTCTGTCTGTCCGTCTGTCCGTCTGTATGAACACACAGATATCAGAGACTACAAGAGCTAGAGACTTCATATTTGGAACATAAGTTCTCCTAATCCCGGGACAGATCAAGTTTATTTCATTTGAACGATAACTCATCGCATTCAAAAGTTATCGATAAATTTTGATTTTAGACTAGCGTTTTTGGGACATAACTTCAAAGTTATAAAAGCTAGAGACCCCAAATTTAGCATGTATAATTTGGAATAGCATACACATGTAACAAATATTTCACTTTTTGGATACCACCCCCAAACCCCCCAAAAGTTAAAAAACGCATTTTTGAAGGTACGACCTTGCAATTTGGTTTGGTCCCACATATTATCGACAATTGCTTGCCCCAAAAATTTCAATACGATCGGACAATAAACACAGAAGTTATTTAAGATTTAACTTTCCATTGTGTGGGGCTCAGCGAAAAGCAAGCTAACTGCTTAAACCGCTTGCACTGCTTGTACTGCTTGTACTGCAGCATGTGTGTGTTTAGAGCAGTACGAATGATTGTAAGGACTGGGCTCAGGGTATCTCGTAGTCGGGCACTCCCGACTAGAGCACTCTTACTTGTTTTATTTGCTCTAAGAATTGGTATCATATGAATTTAAATTTTTCTTTTAAATTATTGAATTCAAGCTATTTGATATATATTTGAAAAAAATAATTAGAAAAAAAATAAAATGCAATATGTCGCGGCTGGGATTTGAACCGTGTCTCCGCGTTTGTCAGTGCGGCACTCTAATACCTAAGCCACCAAGCAGTTTTGAAATGCGCTGACAAACTCAATTATCTGATCGTTTATTTTTCGCGTTGTACAGTTTTTGTTTTAAGATATTTGTAGCAAATGAATTTGATTACGGCTGTTTTATATTTGAAAGGAAGAAAAAGAAAAAATGAAAAAAATTATTGGTCGCCGCTAGGGATCGAACCCTGTACCTTTCGTTTGACAGGGCGTCACTTTATCCCTTACGCCACAAGCAGTTTTGATGATCGCTGACAAAATCGCTTGAAGAGCAGTCTATCAAAAGTTTTCCTGCAACCTGCAACTCGCGTTTGTCAGCATTTGTTTTTTCGCGTGGCATTGTTTTTGTTCTAAGCCGTTGGTAGCTAATGAATTTGTTTTATATTTGAAAGGAAAAATATGAAATTAACAATCAGTCGCCGCCGAGACTCGAACTTGCGAAACTTGCGTTCGTTAGCGCGGCTCTTTACGCCTTACGCCACAAACCGTTTTGAAGATCGATGACAAAATCCCTTGAAGAGCAGACTGTCAAAAGCTTACTTGCGCTTGGGCGTGTTTGCTCATATGCACCTCTTTTTTCAAAATATTTAATGACGCATATCTTCGTTATTTATGACTCAATCAATTTGCGATTTTACCCATTGATGAGTTATAAAAATGTTCAAGTGTACAAGAAAATTTAAAGCAATTGCTTTGAAAACATTGGATTTATGACCAAAACCGACTTCAAGTTGTATGGCAGCTATAAGATATAGTGGTCCGATCCGGCCGGCTCCGACCAATGTCCTCTTGAATAATACCTGTCTCAGCAAAGTTTTATCGCGATAGTTCAAAAACTGAGGGACGTGTTTGCATACATACAGACAGACAGACAGACTAGATCAATTTGTTTTGTTTTTCTAATTTTTCTATATTGGCAGTAACTTTTGGGGGTCTCAGACTTCAGCACAGACTTTTCGAAGAAAATAGTATCAAATCTGATTGGCAACAGTCTTCACGGCTAGCGATAGTTGTTGTCGCTGTTGTTGTTGTCGTCACTTATGTGCATTGACTGTATTGATTGAAACTCATTGCAGTTGGCAAAAGCATTAGCAGCAAATTGCAGGAGAGGGGAAAGGCGGCTGCGCTCTATGTCTTATAGAGACAATCTGTTTTTTTGTTGGATGCAGTAGCAAACAATACATAATTTCCTATGCACGTGTTGTCATTTGAGCTGTGCTTGGATGTACAATGTAAGACACTGACATGCTGGCCAGCAGCAGTGGCAAACATATCAGCTAGACAGTCGGGGTTGTGGCCATAAAACGACGATCGGTTAAATGTACGTCTGGCGCGTGACTTTGCTATTAGAATCTATTTCAGTATCAGAAATTGGAATATAAACGCTTGGATTTCGTATGTTTGTTTGTTTCCGTCGAATCTTTTTAGCATTTAGACAGAGTTTATTGTTCGCTTTGGGTCTTGTCTTGAATTAATTTTAGCATTTACCTGCGAATGCCTGCCGCTGCCTTATTTGATTCTATTTACTTAATTTAAAGCAATATTCGCTTGTTTGCCTGTCCATCTAGCAACTTAGTTATTATACAAACTACATATGTATAAAAAACCAAAAAAAGATGTTTGAATGTGCATTATATATTGTTGCTGTAACTTTGTTAAGTGTCAATTTTTTTTATATATAAATAAATATTTCATAGATATAGTCTTGCTTTTTGCAAAATATCTTTACTGTACATTCCAGGGAAATAGGCTTACAAGTTACAAAGTTATAAAAGCATCTTTATACATACATACATGTTCATATATTATATGTGTATATATATTTATACTCTGATACCGAAGGTACTCATAGTATATTGGTTTTGTCGGATGTCCGTCAGGCCGTCCGTCCGTCTGTCTGTCTGGATGAACGCACGTATTTCCGAAATGATATTTGATAAACTCTTGAAATCTTTTGTGTTATGATTATAGCTATCTGCTTCGGATCAACATTGTTCCACATTTATGCGACGCCCACTGGGAGGCCGGTTTAAATCGGTTTAAATCGATTAAACGAGAATATCTCCCACAATTTTCAAGCTAGAGTAATCAAATTTGGTAGGTATATTGCTGGTGACCTCTCGAAAAAATTGGATCCTAGGTTTATCGGCCACGCCCATTATTACGCCCACCAGCCCCCTCCAAAATTAATTTGAAATGCTTCTATCTTCGGCAGTTTTAGAGCTAAGGTCACCATATTTTGAGTATATATTACTGGTGACGTCCTCTACAGATCACAGAACAAAATTTCGACTACGCCCACTCCCGCCTCCGTAATCGCGAAAATCGATACACATGAATGCACAATTCGATAGCACGTGTATAATTCCCGCAATTTTGAAGCTAGAGTCCCCAAATTTGGAATTTTGACTAAGGCTGACCAGCCCAAAAGATTTCGTCCTCGATTTTCCGGCCATGTATGTAACAGGTATAAGGAAGCATCTCCGACCATATAAAGTATATATATTCTTGATCAGTATCTACAGTCGAGTCGATCTAGACATGTCCGTCAGACAGACGGACGGACGCGTCTGTCTGTATGAACACGCAGAAAATCGATACACATGAATGCACAATTCGATAGCACGTGTATAATTCCCGCAATTTTGAAGCTAGAGTCCCCAAATTTGGAATTTTGACTAAGGCTGACCAGCCCAAAAGATTTCGTCCTCGATTTTCCGGCCATGTATGTAACAGGTATAAGGAAGCATCTCCGACCATATAAAGTATATATATTCTTGATCAGTATCTACAGTCGAGTCGATCTAGACATGTCCGTCAGACAGACGGACGGACGCGTCTGTCTGTATGAACACGCAGATATCAGAGACTATTAAAGCTAGAGACTTCATATTTGGAATATAAGTTCTCGTAGTGCCGGGACAAATCAACTTTAATTCATTTTATCAATAACACTTTCCGTTCAAAAGTTATCGATAAATTTATATTTCAGACCAGCGTTTTTGGGTCATAACTTAAAAGTTATAAGCGCTAGAGGCCCCAAATAATAATAATAATAATTTTTTGAATGGTATATTTCGCCTCATTTACAGAAAATAATTACAACTCAGGCTAGATAAGTTTAAATCTTGAATGAAACTTTGGGACGTGGTTTCGCTACGAAATAATTTTAATGCGGAAGTCTACTGATTAGTGAATGTGTTTACATGATAGATATACATTTTTGATTTTTATTAGGCAAGATACATAGGGTGTTTACCCTATTTCTAGGCCTATATAATTTTAAACTTAAAAAAGCCATCTCAGTGGGGAGATGACGCTGTTGTTAGCACGGGTATGCTATAATATATTGCCAAAATTTGCTAAAGATAGATATGCAAGAGGACTTTGGTACTAGGCTCTCGACACTAGCTATTGCTAACCCACTCCCTATTGAAACTCCTGCTGACATTAAGGCTTCTGCTCAGGATCTGATTGACAAGATTCACCTTGCTGCTCCTTCTGCCACCGAAAACCCATCCGCTCCTCCGCCGTCTTGGGCATCCTCTAAACCAGAAATTTCGGCTTTGGCTAGGCGAGAATATTCTCTGCGTCGCAAATGGATGATGACGCATCATCTGCTTGATCTGGCCAGGTGGAAAGGTAATCTTAGGCATGTGCTTAAGTCTGCTAAGTCTTTGTAAACAAGCCCAATGCCATCGACCCTGAGGACGAACACGGTTTTGCGTTGTGGAAGTGCACACGTTGCATCAAGCGACAGCCTCTTCGCACCTGGTATTCCCTCTAAGGCACCTTGTATTGATGGCAAAGTGGCCATGGCATTACCCAGCGTAATTGTTTCAGAGCTTTGTCGGCAATTCAATGCCGTGCTTGTCAAGTCAACACGCCATGTTTGCAGTGAACAGTGAACACAAAACTGGAGAAATTGGACTGGCTTACTGGACAGACAAGGGAGTGGTGTTTTCCTAAGAGCCATTATACCAATTTGCCATTATGACAACGCTAAATTGGGGTATTACTTGCTGGGGGACTGCATGTGACACCAACCTTAGAAGAGTTCAAGCAACTAATACAAAGTCTTTGCGCCGCATGACCAATATTTAGTGGCAACATTACGTCAAGAATGAGACCATCCCCAACAACCTTTAAATACCAACGGTGTGTGAGGCCATTAATAATAGCTCCAACCGGTATCGCACACGTATTAGACACTAACCGCCTTGCTAGACTACTCGCAAGACCTGCGGGACGTAGGCGACTAAAGCGCTAGCACCCGTCGGACCTCTGGATCCTTGGCCGGTCGCGGAATGGCCGACTACTTTTGCAAATTATAGTAATATCCATACTAACAACAGCGTCATCTCCCCACTGAGATGGGTTTTTAAAGTTTGAAATCATACCGGCCTGGAAATAGGGTGCACCGCAACCACAAGAACACAAATTCTTTTATTTTGCCAAATTTTGGTTTACTTATTCACTACAAGTGTAACTGCAACACATTTGTAAAAAATAATAAAAAGCGGTACTTCGAGAATAAAGTAAATGAAGATCCAAGCAAAGTACGAATAGCTACTGCGCAAAGAAAAAATCCAAATGCAAGTTGTGTATGTCTGAATACTGTGCGGTGTTTGCACCACCGCAAGCGCAAATTTTAAGTGTATACTAGTAGTGCTTAAAATAGGCACCGCTGCCGACCTCTGGTACACACCCTATTTTGTAGCTTGCCTAATAAACATCACAAAAAAAAACAAGTAAGAGTGCTCTAGTCGGGAGTGCCCGACTACGAGATACCCTGAACCCAGTCCTTACAATCATTCATATTAATCTAAACACACACATGCTGCAGTACAAGCAGTACAAGCAGTGCAAGCGGTCTAAGCAGTTAGCTTGCTTTTCGCTGAGCCCCACATAATGGAAAGTTAAATCTTAAATAACTTCTGTGTTTATCGTCCGATCTTATTGAAATTTTTGGGGCAAACAATTGTCAATAATATGTGTGACCAAACCAAATTGCAAGGTCGTACCTTCAAAAATGCGTTTTTTAACTTTTGGGGGTTTGGGGGTGGTATCCAAAAAGTGAAAAATTTGTTCATGTGTATGCTATTCGAGATTATACATGTCAAATTAGGGGCCTCTAGCTCTTATAACTTGTAAGTTATATCCAAAAAACGCTGGTCTGAAATCGAAATTTATCGATAACTTTTGAACGGGACGAGCTATCGATAAATTTTAATAAACTTGATCTGTCCCGGGATTAGGAGAACTTATGTTCCAAATATGAAGTCTCTAGCTCTTGTAGTCTCTGATATCTGTGTGTTCATACAGACAGACAGACGGACAGACGGACAGACGGACAGACAGACGGACATGGCTAGATCGACTCGGCTGTTGATACTGATCAATAATATATATACTTTATATGGTCGGAGATGCTTCCTTATGCCTGTTACATACTTTTGCACAACTTCATTATACCCTTTACCCATTTTTAATGGGTTCAGGGTATAACAAGTAGAGTGCTCTAGTCGGGAGTGCCCGACTACGAGATACCCTGAACCAAGTCCTTACAATCATTCGTACTAATCTAAACACACACATGCTGCAGTACAAGCAGTACAAGCAGTGCAAGCGGTTTAAGCAGTTAGCTTGCTTTTGCGCTGAGCCCCATACAATGGAAAGTTGAATCTCAAATAACTTCTGTGTTTATTGTCCGATCTTACTGAAATTTTTGGGACATATAATTGTCAATAATATGTGTGACCAAAACAAATTGCAGGGTCGTACCTTCAAAAATGCGTTTTTTCAACTTTTGGGGGGATTGGGGGCTGGTATCCAAAAAGTGAAAATTTTTTACATGTGTATGCTATTCGAGATTATGCATGCCAAATTTGGGGTCTCTAGCTCTTATATCTTTGAAGTTATGTCCCAAAAACGCTAGACTAAAATCGAAATTTATCGATTACTTTTGAATGCGACGAGTTATCGATCAAATGAAATAAACTTGATCTGTCCCGGAATTAGGAGAACGCGTGTTCATACAGACGGACGGACAGACGGCAAGACGGACAGACAGACAGACGGACATGGCTAAATCGACTCGGCTATTGATACTGATCAAGAATATATATACTTTATATGGTCGGAGATGCTTCCTTATGCCTGTTACATGCTTTTGCACAAAACCATAATACCCTTTTTACCCATTTTTAATGGGTTCAGGGTATAACAAGTAAGAGTGCCCTAGTCGGGAGTGCCCGACTAGGAGATACCCTGAACCCAGTTCTGACTTCCATTAATACTTGCCTAATAGTGTGCATACATACAAGCACACACATACTGCAAGCAGTGCATGCGGTTTTAGCAGTTAGCTTGCTTTTTCGCTGAGCCCCACACAATGGAAAGTTAAATCTCAAATAACTTCTGTGTTTATTGTCCGATCTTACTGAAATTTTTGGGACATACAATTGTCAATAATATGTGTGACCAAAACAAATTGCAAGAATCATCAAATTTGGTAGGTATGTTGCCGGTGACCTCCCAAAAAAATTGAATCGTACACCACACCAGCCCCCCTTCAAAATTAATTGGAAATGCTTATTTCTCCCACAGTTTTAGAGCTAAAATCACCATATTTGGAAAATATATTAATGGTGACGTCCTCTACAGATCATAGAAACAAATTTCGACCACGCCCACTCCCGCCTCCGAAAATCGATATACATGAAAGCACAATTCGATAACACTTGTATATTTGCCGCAATTTTGAAGCTAGAGTCACAACATTTGGAATTTAAACTATGGCTGACCAGCCCAAAAGATTGCGTCCTGGATTTGCCGGCCACGCCCACTAGAACGACCCCCAGCCACCCAGCCACCACGAAACACGGAAGCCTATATCTCGCACAGTTTGAGAGCTAGGCCCACCAAACTTTAAGCGTAGACTTCTGGCTAAGTCATCTAAGGATCGGCCAAACATTTGTGGGGCCACGCCCCCTCCCGGCCCCAAAAATCGCGAAAATTTATATTTTCCAGCTTTAGGGTCACAAAATTTGGAAGATTAACTTCTGGTCAACCCCCCATAAAAAAATTTTGGACCTACCCGTAACCAAAAGTCGCCAAAATCCATATCTCCCACTGTTTTCGAGCTAGAATCAGCCAACTGGAATGCTAGATTATTGTTCAGCTTACTAAACGGTCAGCCCACGACAACTAACGCCGTCACCCATACACCACTTGCTTTCAGCTGTTCTGCAACGTTAAAAATGGGTAAAAAGTTTATAATGAAGTTGTGCAAAAGTATGTAACAGGCAAATGGAAGCATCTCCGACCATATAAAGTATATACATTCTTGATCAGTATCTACAGCCGAGTCGATCTAGCAATGTCCGTCTGTCTGTCCGTCTGTATGAACACGCAGATATCGGAGACTATAAAAGCTCGAGACTTCATATTTGGAATATAAGTTCTCGTAGTCCCGGGACAGTACAAGTATTTCATTTTATCGATAACTCGCCCCGATTAAAAATTATCGATAAATTTCGATTTAGAACAAGCGTTTTTGGGACATAACTTACAAGTTATAAGAGCTAGAGGCCCCAAATTTGGTATGTATAATCTCGAATGCTAACATATGTAACAAATATTTTACTTTTTGGAGATCACCCCCAAATCCCCCAAAAAATTAAAAAACGGGGTATGACCTTGCAATTTGGGTTGGGCGCACATTTTATGGTCAATTGTATGCGTAAATAAGATCGGACAATAAACACAGAAGTTGTTTAAGATTTAACTTTTTATTGTGAGGGGCTCGGTCTAAAAGCGAGCTAACTGTTTAAGCCGATTTCTCTGCTTGCGTATGTGTGTCTTTGTATGTATGCACACTGAAAGTTTAGTATGAATGAATGTAACAACTGGGTTCAGGGTATCACCTAGTCGGTATACAGAAAATGTAATGAAGGAGTCGTACATTTCATTTGAGGCTTGGTCGTAGGTAATTTAAAAAGATATACTTTTGTCCCTAGATTGCTAACCTAAGCCGCCTTCAAACAGTAAATTTAACATATCTTCAGTGGCTTGAAAACTGTGAGATATCAATTCTGGCCGAATTTATCCTTTTCCACATAATTTCAAAAAGCTATTACAAAGATTTGGTCAAGCTTTTATTTTTGCTGCTTTATAACTAGTGTGGACTGCCATCCACAGTGTAAAACGGCTTTCGTTTTATTTTGTAAATAGCGCCTCTAGCTGTTTGTCTTTATTTGCCCATCCACTCTTCTGTTTGGTGTCGGAGTGTTCCAATCAGATAATATTGAGTTACGTTATGTTACGTTACGTTATGTTATGTAAACTGATCTATAATATATAATAATATTAATAATAAATATTACTTCAAATGTCAATTGAATTTTAATTTCAATGTTTAAGGCGGTATTTGGAGTAATTTTTGATATTTAATGCCACGTTATTGAAGTGATTAGAATGATTTTAAAATTTGAATTCAAGATAAAAATCTACAAACTTAAACTCAAAATTAAATTTTGTGCAAAGTTTTATCACGATAGCTCAAAAACTGAGGGACTAGTTTGCATACATAAATTTTTTTGTTTTTATACCCTGAATCCATTAAAAATGGTTAAAAAGGGTATAATGAAGTTGTGCAAAAGTATGTATCAGGCATAAGGAAGCATCTCCGACCATATAAAGTATATATATTATTGATCAGTATCAACAGCCGAGTCGATCTAGCCATGTCCGTCTGCCTGTCGTCTGTCTGTATGAACAGAGACTACAAGAGCTAGAGACTTCATATTTGGAATATAAGTTCTCGTAATCCCGGTACAGATCAAGTTCATTTCATTTTATCGATAACTCGTACCGTTTAAGAGTTATCGATATATTTCGATTTCAGACTAGCGTTTTTGGGACATAACTTCAAAGTAATAAGAGCAAGAGGCCCCAAATTTGGCTACACATATTATTGACAATTGTTTGCCCCAAAAATTTCAATAAGATCGGACAATAAACACAGAAGTTTTTTAAGATTTAACTTTCCATTGTGTGGGGCTCGGTGAAAAGCAAGCTAACCGCTTAAACCGCTTGCACTGCTTGTACTGCTTGAACTGCAGCATGTGTGTGCTTAGATTAGTATGAATTATTGTAAGGACTTGGTTCAGGGTATCTCGTAGTCGGGCACTCCCGACTAAAGCACTCTTACGTCGTAGTATATGGATATGTGTACTCCATATACAGAATTGCAATGCATTTGGGACCGATAGAAGACATACTGCTGAGCTAGATCAAATCAAATTATAACAAGTGGGGAAGGATTATCTTCGGCGTGCCGAAGATTTTATACTCTTTTCGAACCAATAGGCAATTTTAACTCTGCCAACTGCACCACTGAAATTTCATAAGCTGAACAAAATAGTTTTGTCGCGTCACATTTTTTTGTTTTGTTCTAAGAATATTTAATTCATTGCCAGTTGTATAGCAGCTATAAGATATAGTGATCCGATCCGGCCGGCTCCAACCAATGTGATGTCTCTTTGAATAATAAGTATCTGTGCAAAGTTTCATCGCGATAGATTAAAAAACATGGGATATATGGCCAAAACCGACTTCGAGTTGTATGGCAGCTATAAGATATAGTGATCCGATCCAGCCGGCTCCAACCAATGTGATGTCTCTTTAAATAATAATTATCAGTGCAAGTTTCATCGCGATAGATTAAAAAACATGGGATATATGGCCAAAACCGACTTCGAGTTGTATGGCAGCTATAAGATATAGTGGTCCGATCCGGCCGGCTCCGACCAATGTGCTGTCCCCTGGAATATTAAGTGTCTGTGCAAAGTTTTATTGCGATAGCTCAAAAACTGAGGGACTAGTTTGCATACATACAGACAGACAGACGGACATGGCTAGATCAATTTGTTTTGTTTTTCTAAGCATACTGGCAGTAACTTTTTGGGGTCTCCGACGCTTCCTTCTATGCGTTACAAACTTCAGGACAAACTTAATATACTATTTTCTTCGAAAAGAGTATAACAATTATCTGGTGATTTTACCTGCCCTTACTAATTGGGTTGATTTACGATTTACGTCCGGGTTTCTATTAGAGGTACGGGTGTTAAAGACTTACTAGATACTAAGGCAACTGATAAATTCAGGAATCTATGTTCAATATCGGGATGATAATATGGTGAATATAGTAATTAATAACTACAATATATGTAAGGCATTCGCTGCAGTCAGACATATACATATGTATGTACATAGATAGCACCCCACGCAAAGGTCCGTATTATATTAATATACATATGTACATATGTATGCATGTATGTATGTGCATACATACATAATTCACTACTTAAAGCTTATCGTAAGCAAGTTTATGAATAGCGCCAACGCAACGGACAATTTGCAAGCAAGACTAACCTAGCGAACGAAACAAAACTACAAATGGAATATAAGTTGTTTTCAAACATATTCCAGTAGTGTGAGCATTACTTGGAATGTGGGAATACATAAGGTATATAATAAGAATATAACTTACATTGACCAAACTGACGCCAAAGCAGGCAACCCAACCCCAGCCGCCATCAGGCGCTACTTTTCTCGGCTGCTTCGTCGTCATTGTTCTGCTTTTGCAGATTTGCTGTTGTTGTTTAGTTTGTTGTACTTAGTTGGTTGACTGATTCCTTCTTTGTTATTATTCTGTTTTCCGGCTCACCGCCTTTGTGTCGCTTCTGGCGTGGTGTCAGGTGTGCAGATATTCTGCTGTCTCTAGGTAATGCATATATGAACTGACGTACATACATACATATGTATAAAGAATTATGGATATTTTGTGCGCCTTCACGTTGGCATCTTTTAGTTTCGTGTTTTGTTTTGATTTTCGAACGTTGCGATGTTCTTTTTTTGTGTGTGTCTTATTCACCCGTTGGAATTTTTATGGTGCGAGGTTGGTGTTATTGTCTTTGTTTCTTTAATTTTTATTTGATATTTGTCGCCAAGTTAAGCACACAAAAAAAAAACCAATTGTGGACGGATTATCTTCGGCGTGCCAAAGATTTTATACCTTTAGTCGAACCTTTAGTCAATTTTCACTCAGCCAACTGCACCACTGAAATTTCATATGCTGTACAAAATCGTTTTGTCGCGTAACATTTTTTTTATGCTTTTTTGAAGAAAATAGTATACTATTAGTTTGTGCTGAAGTGTGTATAGCACAGAACTAAGCGTCGGAGACCCCCAAAAGTTACTGTCAGTATGCTTAGAATGACAAAACAAATTGATCTAGCCATGTCTGTCTGTCTGTCTATCTGTCTGTCTGTCTGTATGTATGCAAAGTAGTCCCTCAGCTATCGCGATAAAACTTTGCCCAGACGCTTATTATTCAACGGGACAACACATTGGTCGGAACCGGCCGGATCGGACTACTATATCTTATAGCTGCCACACAACTCTAAGTCAGTTTTGGCCATATATCCCATGTTTTTGAATTGACCGCGATGAAACTTTGCACTGATACTTATAATTTAAGGAGACATCACATTAGTCGGAGGCGGCCGGATCGGAATACTATATCTTATAGCTGCCATACAACTCGAAGTCGGTTTTGACCATATATCCCATGTTTTTAAAGCTATCCGGATAAAACTTTGCACAGGCACTTAATACTAAACGGGACAGCACATTAGTCGGAACCGGCCGGATCGGACCACTATATCTTATAGCTGCCATTTAACTCAAAGTCGGTTTTGGCCATAAATCCCATGTTTTTGAATTGATCGCGATTAAACTTTACAAATAATAGCTCAAAGAGACATCACATTAGTCGGAGCCGGCCATATCAGACCACTATATCTTATAGCTGCCATACAACTGGCAATGAATTAAATATTCTGAGAACAAACAAAAACAAGTAAGAGTGCTCTTGTCGGGAGTGTCGCTAGGAGATACCCTGAACCCAGTCCTTACAATCATTCGTACTAATCTAAACACACACATGCTGCAGTACAAGCAGTGCAGGTTTAAGCAGTAAGCTTGCTTTTTCGCTGAGCCCCACACAATGGAAAGTTGAATCTTAAATAACTTCTGTGTTTATTGTCCGATCTTATTGAAATTTTAGGGGCAAGCAACTGTCGATAATATGTGTGACAAAACCAAATTGCAAGGTCGTACCTTCAAAATTGTTGAACTGTTGGGAGGTTCGGGGGGTGGTATCCAAAAAGTGAAATATTTTGTACATGTGTATGCTATTCGAGATTATACATGCCGTATTCGGGGACTCTATCTCTTATATCTTTGAAGTTATGTACCAAAAACGCTAGTCTGAAATCATTAAATGAAATAGACTTGATCTGTCCCGGGATTAGGAGAACTTATATTCCAAATATGAAGTCTCTAGCTCTAAAAGTCTCTGATATCCGCGTGTTCATACAGACGGACGGACAGACATACGGACATGGCTAGATCGACTCGGTTGTTAATACTGATCAAGAATATACTTTATATAGTTGGAGATTCGTCCTTATGCCTGTTACATACTTTTGCACAAAACCATCATACCATTTTTACTCATTTTACAGCATCTACATGTACAGCATTTCAGAGGTGCCGTTTCCATTGCTAGTTGTATGGCAGCTATATGATATAATGGTCCGATCCGGCCGGCTCCGACCAATGTGCTGTCCCCTTGAATAATAAGTGTCTGTGCAAAGTTGCATCGCGATAGCTCAAAAACTGAGGGACTAGTTTGCATACATACAGACACAATTGCGCTGAGCCCCACACAATGGAAAGTTAAATCTCAAATAACTTCTGTGGTTATTGTCCAATATTATTGAAATTTTGGGCCAAGCAAATGTCAATAATATGTGTAAGCAAACCAAATTGCCAGGTCGTACCTTCACAATTTTTGAACTGTTGGGAGGTTCGGGGGGTGGTATCCAAAAAGTGAAATAATTGTTACATGTGTATGCTATTCGAGATTATACATGCCAAATTTTGAGCCTCTACCTCTAACTTTGAAGTTATGTCCCAAAAACGCTGTATGAGCAGAGACTACAAGAGCTAGAGACTTATATTTAGAACATAAGTTCTTGTAATCCCGGTACAGATCAAGTTTATTTCATTTTATCGATAGCTCGACCCATTCAAAAGTTATCGATAAATTTCGATTTCAGACCAGCGTTTTTGGGCTATTACTTACAAGTTATTGTAGCTAGAGGCCCCAAGTTTGGCATGTATAATCTCGAATAGTATACACATGCAACAAATTTTCACTTTTTGAATACCACCCCCCAATTCCACCCAAATTTTAAAGGTACGACCTTGCAATTTGGTTTAGTTACACATTTTATTGTCAATTGTATGCCCAAAATATTTCGATAAAATCGGACAATAAACACAGAAGTTATTTAAGATTTAGCTTTACATTGTGTGGGGCTCAGTGAAAAGCAAGCTAACTGATTAAACCGCTTGCACCGCTTGCACTGCTTGTACTGCTTGAACTGCAGCATGTGTGTGTTAAGATTAGTATGAATGATTGTAAGGACTTGGTTCAGGATATCTCCTAGTCGGGCACTCCCGACTAGAGCACTCTTACTTGTTATACTCTGATACCGAAGGTACTCATAGTATATTGGTTTTGTCGGATGTCCGTCAGGCTGTCCGTCTGTCCGTCTGTCTGTCTGGATGAACGCACGTATTTCCGAAACGATATTAGATAGACTCTGGAAATCTTTTGTGTTATGATTATAGCTATCTGCTTCAGATCAAGTTTATTTCAAATTAATGCCACGCCCAATGGGAGGCTGGCAAATCGATAACATGTCGATACACCTCAAATCACAAATCGATAAAACGTGAATATCTCCCACAATTTTAAAGCTAGAGTAATCAAAGTTGGTAGGCATATTGCTGGTGACCTCCCGAAAAAAATGGATCCTAGGTTTATCGGCCACACCCATTATTACGCCCACCAGCCCCCCTCCAAAATTAATTTGAAATGCTTATATCTCCCGCAGCTTTAGAGCTAAGGTCACCATATTTGGAATGTATATTA
The DNA here is from genome assembly GCA_035042425.1 of Drosophila flavopinicola. Classification (NCBI taxonomy): domain Eukaryota; kingdom Metazoa; phylum Arthropoda; class Insecta; order Diptera; family Drosophilidae; genus Drosophila; species Drosophila flavopinicola. Next base: position 39,582 of record JAWNLL010000336.1, read on the forward strand.
CTGGTTACGTCCTCTACAGATAACAGAAAAAAATGTCTACCACGCCCACTTTTGCCCCCGTAATCGCGAAAATCGATATGCATGAATGCACAATTCGATAACACGTGTATATTTCTCGCAATTTTGAAGCTAGAGTCCCCAAATTTAAAATTTGGACTAGGGCTGAACACCCCAAAAGATTTCGTCCTGAATTTTCCAGCCACGCCAACTAGAACGCGCCCCAGACACCCCGCCCCCACGGAACACGGAAGCCTATATCTCGCACAGTTTAAGAGCTAGAGCCACCAAACTTTGAGGGTAGACTTCTGGCCAAGTCCTCTAAAGATCGGCCAAAAATTTTGGGAGCCACGCCCTATCCCACCCCCAAAAATCGCGAAAATGTATATCTTCCACAGTTTTAGAGCTAGAGTCACCAAATT
>JAWNLL010000338.1:0-18722 GCA_035042425.1 Drosophila flavopinicola
AAATTGTGATCAAAATATTAATGTCGATGAGCGTAAAAGCATGTAGAGTATTGGATTGTTGTCGTCGAATGTGAATTTGTTTTAGCTTTGAGACCTGCGAATTTAAAGAAATTTGTAATTAGATAAAAGTTCTTTGACCATTAATGCCATTGTAAGATTGCAACGACACATGCAGATTGATTTTTAAAAATGAGCAATCGAATGAAAAATATTTTTATCCGAACGGCCACGAATCCATTTAATTGAAGACTCTGCATACATACAGATTTGCCTTCGTATTCGTATTATATATGAAGTACTCACCTGATAATCAGTTTTCACATTGTTTAAAAATGATTAAATAAAAATAAATTTTATTGTTGAGAAAATTTTGGTTGTGTATTGTTCTACAATATTATGTAAACTGAATTCCCTGAGCACCTAAAGTTATCGCTAGTAAACTACGAAGAAAGCTAACTCAATGCCTACTATAAATTATTTTTCAGTCGATATTATAAATGCTTTACAGTTCATGGGATAAATGCAAATAAAAATCATTTGACAAATTAAAAATGCAGTACACAACCCCACCAGGGGAAGATTTAAAGAAAAACATTTAAGAGTGCTCAAGTCGGGTGTGCCTGGCTACGAGATACCCTGAACCCAGCTCTGACATCCATTTATACTTGCCTAATAGTGTGCATACATACAAACACACACATACTGCAAGCAGTGCAAGCGGTTTAAGCAGTTACCTTGCATTTTCGCTGAGCCCCACACAGTGGAAGGTTAAATCTTAACATTGGCTATAAAGTGTGTGACCAAAACAAATTGCAAGGTCGTACCTTCAAAAATGCGTTTTATGAACATTTGGGGGTATTAGGGGGTTTGTATAAAAAAAGTGAAATATTTGTTACATGTGTATGCTATTCGAGATTATATATGCCAAATTGAAGTTATGACCCAAAAACGCTTGTCTGAAATCTAAATCGATAACTTTTAAACGGGACGAGCTATCGATAAAATGAAATAAACTTGATCTGTCCAAATATGAAGTCTCTAGCTATTGTAATCTGATATCCGCGTGCTCATACAGACAGACAGACAGACAGACGGACATAGCTAGATCGACTCGGCTGTTGATACTGATCAAGAATATATATACTTTATGTGGTCGGAGATGCTTCCTTATGCCTGTTACATCCTTTTGCACAAAACCATAATACCCTTTTACCCATTTTTAATGGGTTCAGGGTATAAAAATGCCTAACTCACTATTAAAGGAATCGCCATGTTCAAAATTATTAGAGCTCAATGTAAGCAATGAAACGTTTTTGTTTCATGTTATAGAGCTTTCTCACCTTGTTCTATGATATATAATAGTTAATATATATATTTTTTATTTTTTGCTTTTATTTTTGTATTTATTTATTTAATGTCGACACAGAAAATTAAATTAAAATGCACAGGAATTAATATAATATTTGATTAAAAAGAGTTTAATTTTAAAAATAAAAAAAAATTCAATAATTACAATTCAGAAGTAACAAGTTCTGGTGGTGTTTAAAATGTACATTGGTCCAATATTTGTTGCAAGCATTAAGTAAAAACCCTGAAAAAACCTAATCCAATCAATCCAAACAAAAAATTTTTACATTCTAAGAATTTGGAAAAACTAATATGAAATGAAATCGAAATTTATCGATAACTTTTGAATGCTACGAGTTATCGATAAAATGAAATAAACTTGATCTGTCCCGGCACTACGAGAACATATATTTTAAATATGAAGTCTCTAGCTTTTATAGTCTCTGATATCCGCGTGTTCATACAGACGGACGGACAGACGGACAGACGGACATGGCTAGATCGACTCGGCTGTTGATACTGATCAAGAATATATATACTTTTTACAGTCGGAGATGCTTCCTAATGCCTGTTACATACTTTTGCACAAAACCATAATACCCTTTTTACCCATTTTTAATGGGTTCAGGGTATAAAAATACATCTATAGTGAAAAATGAGACAACAGGATTCTCAGTTTCTTAGTAATCTCAAATAAGTACTTAACTAAATGAAGATAAATTTACGCTAAAAAGTAAGTTTAGCTTGTAGTGCCAGGCAAACAATCCATATAATATTATTAATATTAAATAATAATACAATACGATGTCAAATCTTTTCATTAAAAGTAAAGCCCAGTTCGCCGTCATAAAATCCAGCCAATAAAAGTGTTAATATTTCTAAACGTAGAATTCAGTTGGCTTTCCACATAGTAAAAGTCGAGTAACGTTCGTTCTTTGTAATTATGTTAAAAATGTTTTGCTAATTGGCTTTTAGGCCAACTGCAAACAGCCGTCCATGCGGCGCTCCAAAATGTAAATGCCAACACTTGCCACATTGTCTATGCAGCTGTCATTTTCACAGCTCACTCGAAAAATTTGCATAAACACAGCTGCAAGCCACCTACTTAGTTGGTTAGTTAGTTAGATTTTATCTGAGATTTTTTTGTGCTTATTCTTTTATACTCTTCTCGAAGAAAATAGTATATTAACTTTGTGCTGAAGTGTGCAATGCACAGAAGGAAGCGTCGGAGACCCCCAAAAGTTACTGCCAGAATGACATACAAAATTGATCTAGCTATGTCCGTCTGTCTGTTTTTCTGTCTGTATGCAAACTAGTCCATCAGCTTGTGAGCTATCGCGATTAAACTTTTCTCAGAGACGTATTATTCAAAGGGACAGGCCGGATCGGACAACTATATGTTATAGCTGCCATATAGCGGGAAGACGGTTTTGGCCATAAGTCCCATGTTTTCAAAGCTATCACCTTAAATTTCCTTATACACTTGAACATCCTTATAACTCATCAATGTTTAAAATTGAAAATCGATTGAGTCAAAAATATCGAAAATATCCGTAATTAAATATTTTGAAAGAACAGGTGCATACGAGCAAACAAAGCCAAGTGCAAGTAAGTTTTTAGCAGTCTGCTCTTTAAGCGATTTTGTCATCGATCATCAAAATGGTTTAGTTGCATAAGTGGTAAAGTGACGCCCTGACGACGGCGACCTATCATTTATTTTAATTATTTTCTTATTCTTCTTTTCAAATATAAATTAACTGTAATCAAATGCTCAGAATAATCGAGTTTGTCCGCGCTTTTGAAAACGATTTGATGGTGTAAGTGGTAAGGTGCTGCACTGACAAACGGGAGGTCGTGGATCAAATCTCGGTCGCGACGCCATATACTTTCACTTTTTTTCTAAATATTTGTTTCAAATGTAAAAAAGCATGAATTTAATATCTTAAAAGAAAAATTAAAATTCATATGATATTCATAAGAAAGTCTTAGAACAAAAAAAATAAATGCCATGCGATAAATCGATTTTTTACAGCTTTTGAAATTTTAGTGGTGAAGTTGGCAGAGTGAAAATCGCCTAAACGTTCGAAATGAGAAGAAAGTCTTCGGCACGCCGAAATAATCCTTTCCAACTTGTTTGTTTTATTATATAGAAAATGGGTTAACAGAAGGAGTCATCGATGAATCCATGAAGTTAGAGCTTTGATCAGGACAAAAAGTTGAGTTGATATAGCTATGTTCATTATATCAGTAATAGAGCTAAATGACCGACGTCTTAGTATCAAAAGATAACTTGTTCTGTCATACTTAAAATGGTAATAATTAATAATTCAATTATAATGGAACCCTTTCTACAAACTGTATGATGTTCGGTAATAAGTATTGCTATATATGAATTTAAATAACCACAGATGTATATTACAGGGTGTCTTCTAGTCGACTAGAGTACTCTCCTGCTTGTTTTAACTGACTGTGTTGCCATTTGGACGCCAAAGTTACGCTGTGGTTCTGCAATTAGCTTAGCTAAGAATTTCTATATATACTTGTGTATATATATCTATATATATCTCATAGATATAGAGAGATAGAGTGACACACACACACACACACACACGCACATACAAACACACACGCCCCTACACTTAGTCACGCAATGTGTTAATGTGCGTCCCAAAAGTATGCAATCAAATTATAAAATTGCAAAAATGTTGCCGGGTATATGAACTACGCACACATACAAGCACACACAGGAAGACAGGCAGACAAACACACATATTCACTGACAGAAAGAAGAAGGGAGGAGGGGGGAGGGGGGGAACGCTGCAGATAGCAAACTAAGTTAAAAGCGCTGCAGTGGCAACTGGCCAGATTTCAGATAACTTAGTTCATATGCCCACATGCACGCTTCGGCTACAGCTACGCGCACACACACACACACGTGTACACATACAACGCAGGCAGACACGCATACAGTCACACACGCATTCCAGCAACTGGCATTTTAACAAGTTGCATGCGGTGGACTTAAGTTGAAGTTAAAGTTAATGCCATGAATTTTAAATTGAATTTAATGCGTTTGCAGACGTTGCGTATCTGTGTGTGTGTGTGTGTGTGTGTGTGGCATGCCTGTGTGGAGGAGGTGGATGAGAGGTAGAGCTGGGCGTATGTCTGTTGAGTTATACCCATGTGGCAGCAGCATAGCCGGGCTGAACGCAGAATTTACGCAAAAAGTTGAACGGAACGCACGAAAGTATGCTATGGTTTTGGCCACTTATTTATTATTGGCTTGGCACACACAGACGCAAGCATATTTGTACATTTCGGTGTCCCTGCTGTGCGGTCTGACCTTAAGCTGCCGCTGGACATTGGCGAGGACTGCCGGACAGGATTTGGGACAAGGTAAACTAATAGCAGCGGGCGGCCAGCAGTCGCAGCAGCGATTGTGCTGTTGTTGTAGTTGTTGTTGGCGCTCTGCTTAAATAATTTAGCAATTTGTATGCATGGAAAGCTCTGCGGGTTGGGCATAATACCCGAGTCGAATAAGCGCATCATGGAAATACATAAAATCGCATCAACGCGCCAGCCAATACCAAATACCAACAACAACAAGAGCAACAACAGCCACAGCCGAGATCTCTCGCTCTCTGTCTCTCACTCTCACACTCACACTCACACTCACTCACACTCTCAGCATCTGACTCTCGCCCACACATACCCACGCGATTTGCGTGTGGGGCGTGTCAGACAAAGTGGCAGTCAGGCAAAAGCGCATTGAAAGCACAGCCAAATGAGCATTCAAGGAATGCAATCGTGCACACACCAACACACACACACACACACACACCAACACACTGCACTGCGTACCTGGTAGATGGGTATCATCCTGACACACACTAACACACACACACACACACACAGAGCATGGTGCAGATGCAGTTGTAGTTGCAACTGGGCAGCGACGCCGAGTCCCTTCCCTTAGCCCAACAAAATTATATCATTTGGCACATTTGTACTTTATGTTCCGTTCGCTGTTTCGCGCTGGCCAAAATGTTTGCACACTAACTGTGATTGCAGGTCAGCCGGTTGCCAGGGCTGCGCCAACAAATTAATCAGCTTCAGTTTAAAATTTGATCTATAAGCTGCATATGAAAGCTAACAAGAACTTTTAGACCAAATACGCATACTAATGATCCTTAGGCGCCGAACTTATATTTTTGGCATACGGTATAGTAATATACTTTATACAAATATGCTTACTAGACGGGAGTATACGATGTGTTCACACTGCACAACAAAGTATACACGCTTAACAACATTGAGTCCAGCTGTGCTTTCGTGAGGTTAAGTTATAAAAGTTTAACTACTAGCTTTCTTGGTTCAAATTGATCAGTCTGAAGCTAAAATTTAATTTCTTCAAAGTATTTCTTAGTTTTGATAAAAGAAGAAACATTCTCCGCATTTAAAGAAATAGAATAAAAACAATATTCAAATACTTAAACGAGCCGACGATTTGTGCCTGCATCACAATCACGTCTCCCCGCAGGTGTTTCTTGTTGACGTACATGATATCAAGACTATTTATACTCTTTTCTTCGAAGAAAAGAGTATATTAAGTTTGTGCTGAAGTTTGTAACGCATAGAAGGAAGCGTCGGAGACCCCCAAAAGTTACTGCCAGTATGCTTAGAATGACAAAACAAATTGATCTAGCCATGTCCGTCTGTCTGTCTGTCTGTCTGTCCGTCTGTCTGTCTGTATGTATGCAAACTAGTCCCTCAGTTTTTGAGCTATCGTGATCAAACTTAGCACAGAGACTTATTATTCAAAGAGACATCACATTGGTTGGAGCCGGCCAGATCAGATAATTATATCTTATAGCTGCTATACAACTGGCAATGAATTAAATATTCTTAGAACAAAAAAAAAAAAATGTTACGCGACAAATCGATTTTGTTCAGCTTATGAAATTTCAGTGGAGCAGTTGGCAGAGTGAAAATTGCCTATAGGTTCGAAAAGAGTATAAAATCTTCGGCACGCCGAAGATAGTCCTTCCCCACTTGTTTTTGAATAAGTCTTAACTCCTGCTTAGAAAGAACCTCCAAAACAGCAGAAAATTCAAAAATATTCAATACTTCCATATTACTGAAAAATAGCTGGAATTTTGTTGTGGTAATTATACTCTTTTCGAAGAAAATAGTATATTAAGTTTGTCCTGAAGTTTGTAACGCATAGAAGGAAGCGTCTGAGACCCCCATCAGTTTTTCCAAAAAGTCAAAACTACATTACATATGTATACTACAATACACATACCAAATTTTGTGCCTGTTGCTCTTATACCTTTCAAGGCCGCTGTCGGAAATTGAATTGTCATAAAACTTAATCTGAACATACGAGAGTTTATATACAGAATTTGAGATCCATATTTTTTTTCGCGTGGCATTGGTTTTGCCAATGAATTTAAATTTTTCTTTTGAATTATTCTATTAAAGCTACTTTATGTATGAAAAAAAAATTAGAAACAATTTAGGAAATTGAAAATAAATGAATTTGATTACAGCTATTATATATTTGAAAAGAAGAATAAGAAAAAATAAAAATAAATGACCAGTCGCCGCTGGTTTTGAACCCGGGACCTCTCGCTCACCAGTTCGCAACTTTACCCACTACGCCACAAGCCGTTTCGATGATCGCTGACAAAATCCCTTTTAGAGCAGACTGTCAAAAGCTTTCTTGTTTTGCTTTTTACTGCTTACACCAAGCAGTTTTAAAAATCGCTGACAAACTCTATTTATACTGAGCTTTTGTTTTTTCGCGTGGCATTGTTTTAGTTCTAAGCCATTTGAAAGCAAATGAATTTGATTACAGTTATTATATATTTGAAAAGAAGAATAAGAAAAAATGAAAATAAATGACCAGTCGCCGCTGGTCTTGAACCCGGGACCTCTCGCTCACCAGTTCGCAACTTTACCCCTTACGCCACAAGCCGTTTTGATGAACGCTGACAAAATTGCTTGAAGAGTCGACTGTTATAAATTTCCTTGTTTTGTTTTCCTGCAACCTGCAAGTTGCGTTTGACAGCATTTGTTTTTTTTTCGCGTGGCATTGTTTTTGTTCTAAGCCATTGGAAGCAAATTAATTTGATTACAGTTATATATTTGAAAGGAAGAAAAAGAAAAAAGTATTAAATTAACAATCAGTCGCCGCCGAGGCTCGAACTTGAACTTGCGAAACATGCGTTCGTTAGCGCGGCTCTTTACGCCTTAAGCCACAAACCGTTTTGAGATGATCGATGACAAAATACCTTGAAGAGCAGACTATCAAAAGCTTTCTTACGCTTGACTTTGTTTGCTCATATGCACCTGTTTTTTCAAAATATTTAATGACGCATATCTTCGCTGTTTATGACTCAATCGATTTGCGAATTTACCCATTGATGAGTTATAAGGATGTTCAAGTGTACAAGGAAATTTAAGGCAATTGCTTTGAAAACATCGGATTTATGGCCAAAACCGACTTTGAGGTGTATGGCAGCTATAAGATATAGTGGTCCGATCCGGCCGGCTCCGACCAATGTGCTGTCCCCTTGAATAATAAGTGTCTGTGCAAAGTTGCATCGCGATAGCTCAAAAACTGAGGGACTAGTTTGCATACATACAGGACACAGACAGACAGACAGACAGACAGACAGACGGACATGGCTAGATCAATTTGTTATGTTTTTATAAGCATATTGGCAGTAACTTTTGGGGGTCTCAGACGCTTCCTTCTATGCGTTACAAACTTCAGGACAAACTTAATATACTATTTTCTTCGAAAAGAGTATAAAAAATGTTACGCGACAAAACGATTTTGTACAGCTTATGAAATTTCAGTGGTGCAGTTGGCAGAGTGAAAATTGCCTATAGGTTCGAAAAGAGTATAAAATCTTCGGCACGCCGAAGATAATCCTTCCCCACTTGTTTATTGTTCAATTCGGTAGCACTTATGAATGCTAAGGGACGCGTCCACGAGCTGCGGATAGTGAAACGTCCCTGTTTACATGAATACCTTTATATATTTTATTTTATATGTAGGGGTATATGTATGCGACATTAATATCTGCGAATTAAATAAGCAGTCACGGAAAAATAGTAAAAATTGCATTAAGGTTCGAAAAGAGTATAAAATCTTCGGCACGCCGAAGATAATCCTTCCACACTTGTTTTATACTGATTTAAATTTTATGAATTCAACAATTAAACTGATTTTATTTCTTAGAATCCTAGTCTCCCTCAGTCATTGGAAGAGTCTTATCCTTATGTGCGTCTTATGTTTCACTTCGGTCTTAATAGTTATACATTTGGTTGCTATTTGTTTAGGTAATTTTTTTCGGAATGCCAAAAAATACTTTCGAAAAATCGAGCTTTGATGTTTCAACAATCATAGTGAGTTATATGGACGATCACCAGTATGTTGAGTTCATAGCTTAGATCTTTGATGATCTTGAGTTCAACAGTAACTTTACTGTTTTAGTAGTGATTATTTTAATGTTAAGCATTAAACATACCAAATGCTTTCTTTTTTTGCACCATAACTGAAATTTGTGTACAACTTTCCAAGGATAGTCACAGGGTTTTAACGGTGCATATGCACAAATATTTCTTAAAATAATAAAAAATAATAAAAAAAACTGTACCTATGTACATACATATATAACACTGGAATTTAAAAGCAGTTTGTTTAAGCGCTTGGCAAGCTTAATTGCTCGCCAAATATTCAACAGATTTTCATAAAGCCTTTTACATAGGAAACTGTATACAGCTTTTACTCACTGTGTGATCTCTGTTCGCTGTTTGTGTACGCAATTTGTGGTAGTTCGACAGCCCTCGCCGATTCAAGCGCTGCGCAGTTGGCGGAAGGCGAATACACTTTGTTACAAGAAAGTCACGTAGTCATATTAAAAATAACCGAAAAGCGTTCGTAAGTGGCAAGAGAACGTGCAATGAAATATATTTGTGGCACTGGCTAGGCACCCTTCTCCAACTAAAACACACACACACACACAAGCACACTCAAGCACACACACACACATCATATTCCCCTCCGAAACCCATTTGGCTGGATGTTTGGCAACTGTTGGCCTAAGCCAGTTGAGCAGCAGCCGCGACATGTTTCACGCTCGCCCAGTAGAAGGTGTGCCCCCCGCACATGATGATGGTCATGATGTCGTTGCCATCATTGGGAATTGTCACCAGCGTTTGGGGCCCTGTCAAAGTGAGAATGTCCCATTGAAGAGGACGTTTTGCGTGCTGGCGCCGAAAGCGGCGAATCGCTTTTTTGGCCCGTTTGATTTTTGGCAGCGTTGACGTCGCTGCCGCAGCTGTCAAAGCTTCTCAAACATTTTGTGCCCGATTGGCGCTGACAAATGCCCACCGTGTACTACTCAGGCTGCGGCTCCCTTCAGGTCCTGCTCAGCGCTGGCTGGCGAGTGACATGCGTTTGCGTTTGCCCTAAGAAAACTTGTAATATATTTGAAGACGTCAGGCAACTGACTTTTGCATTTATTTATTTATTTATTGAAGGAATGTGCGTGCCTGGGTCCTGGTACATTCATTTTCCGCCAGATCCTGGGCTTAGTTCAATCAGCTCGTTTCGCATACCTAAGCGGTAAGGTGTTTATAGTTGAAACATTGCGCATACGCCACGTGGCTCGAAACGAAAAATTGCACGAATTTAACAATTATGCAAAAACGTGTTTGGCCAATTGCACATTTCTGACACATTTCTCCGTCACTTGGCTCTATTATGGCTCTACTTTTTTTCCATTTGCCATTTTAGTTAAGGGATTTTTTGTCTGCTTGTTATTGCAGTCGAGACCGGATGGAAATGACCAAAATAGGGTCGCTAGTTTGGGGGGTTGGTCCAAACCATAAAGACCCAAAACGCATGTCATTCAATGCAATTGGAGCTTGCTTGCGCCATTGTCCTTGCAAGTGTGGTCCTTTTTTGCTGTCTGCAGCATTGTAAATTATGCAAACTCTCTTCATATTCATTAGAGGCAAGCGCAGGAGAAAACAAGTGCGAAAGGATAAGCTTCGGCGTGCCGAAGATTTAATACTCTTTTCGAACGTTTAGGCTATTTTCACTCTGCCAACTGCACCTCGAAAATTTCATATGCTATAAAAAACCATGCGATAGCATGGCATTTATTTTTTTGTTCTAAGAATTGCATATGAATATCATATGAATTTTAATTTTTCTTTTAAGATATTAAGTTTATGCTATTTTACATTTGAAAAAAATAATTAGAAATAAAGTGAAAATATATAGCGTCGCGATTGAGATTTGATCCGCGTCCTCCCAGCGCAGCACCTTACCACTTACACCACCAAACCGTTTTCAATACGCTGACAAGCTCGATTATACTGAGCGTTTGTTTTTTCGCGTGGCATTGTTTTTGTTGTCAGACATTGGTAGCAAATTAATTTGATTACAGTTAATTTATATTTGAAAAGAAGAATAAGAAAATAATTAAAATAAATGATAAGTCGCCGTCGTCAGAGCGTCACTTTACCACTTACGCCACTAAACCATTTTGATGATCGATGACAAAATCGCTTAAAGAGCAGACTGCTAAAAACTTACTTGCACTTGGCTTTGTTTGCTCGTTTGCACCTGTTCTTTCAAAATATTTAATTACGGATATTTTCGATATTTTTGACTCAATCGATTTTCAATTTTAAACATTGATGAGCTATAAAGATGTGTAAGTGTGTGTAAGTGGAGGCGATAGCTTTAAAAACATGGGACTTATGGCCAAAACCGACTTCGAGTTGTATGGCAGCTATAAGATATAGTGGCCCGATCCGGCCGGTTCCGACCAATGTGCTGTCGCTTTGAAAAATAAGTGTCTGTGCAAAGTTTTATCGCGGTTGCTCTGAGGGACTAGTTTGCATACATACAGACAGACAGACAGTCAGACAGTCAGACAGACAGACAGACAGACAGATAGACAGACAGACAGTCAGACAGACAGACAGACGGACATGGCTAGATCAATTTGTTTTGTCATTCTTAGCATACTGGAACTGTAACTTTTGGGGGTCTCCGACGCTTCCTTCTATGCATTACACATTTCAACACAAAGTTAATATACTATTTTCTTTGAAAGAGTATTAAAAGTAATAACAATAACCAAAAACATAGAAGTATGCATTTGCGAAGAGTCCCCAACTTGCAGATATCCTGTGATAAAATATGTCAAGCAAAATTGTGTAAGACTTACTTTACTCTTAAGTTATGTAAATAACCTTTATACTAAGGCTGAACATTATACCCAAAGTCTTTTCTATTAATCTTGTTAATGCAGCTTGTAGAAATAGAAATATGAATAATAACTAATATGAATAATACTCACGATTTACTTAATTTATTTACTACAACCTTCATAAATTGCAATAGATTCTGGAATTTATTTTTTGCTTATTATCAAATACATAGAACATTATATATATATGTTATATATAAATTAATACTTGAACAAAAATCATTGTCTTTAAAAATGCGGTTAAATTTATAATGGAGAAGTAAACTAAACTCATAATATATATAAAACTTTGTTCTTTCTCAATTTTCCTGTCTCCCTTTGCTTAATTATAGCCACACCTTAGCCATTTCATGGTTAACAGGGTATTCCAACCGAAAACAAGAGCAACAACAATCACAGAGCACAATAGCTAGAAGCTTTCAACTGAAATGACAGCCAACGTCAGCGTCGCTCTTGGATTAGTTAGTTAGAACTCTTTATCAGGGTCAAAGTGGGTCATGTGCTCTTTTTTTTTAAAATTACTTCAAATGAAAACCTTGAAAATGGGCAAAGTACAATTGCTGACTGTATAATTAGTGTGCACAGGGGTGACGGGGGAAAGGGCAAGAAAGAGCAAGAGAGCGAAAGAGAAGCGGGCCAGAAATGGTTTAATGAATCAGATGTTACATTTTCTATGTGCAAAAGGAAAAGAGTAAATTTTCAAGTATAGACTTGGCTAAAATTTGTTAAATATTTTGCCGAAAAATTACATATTTTGTTGAATATAATAAATATATTTAAGTATTGAGTTAGTAAGGTTGAGCAAAAAATTTAATAAAAAATATGTATTTTAGAGCTTAATGTGAGATGTTTACATAATATAATAGATTTTGTTCAATTTTAATTATATCAAGTGGGGAAGGATTATCTTCGCATGCCGAAGATTTTATTTTCATTTCTGCCAATTGCACATATCTTCGCATATCTTCGTTATTTATAACTTAATCGTTTTTAAATTTTAAACGTTGATGAGTTATAAGGATGTTCAAGTGTACAAGGAAATTGGAGGCAATAGCTTTGAAAACATGGGATTTATGGCCAAAACCGGCTTCTAGTTGTATGGCAGCTATAAAATATAGTAGTCCGATCCGGCTGGTTTTGACTAATGTGCTGTCCCTTTGAATAATAGGTCTCTGGTCAAAGTTGTATCGCGATAGCACAAAGACTGAGGGACTAGTTTGCATACATATAGACAGCCATACAGACAGAATGACGGATATGGCCAGATCAAATTTCTTTTTTCATTCTAAGCATACTGGAGTTAACTTTTAGTGGTCTATGCATTACACACTTCAGCACAAAATAAATATACTATTTTATTCGAAAAGAGTAAACCAATGACTATTCTAATAATAAAATAATTTAAAATATTACATGCTTGATTTGAAAATTTCAGTTATTTAAGCCTCGAAAAAGTAAAAGAAAAACGATAAATGAATTTTATTAGGTCCCAAAACATTTATAAGTTTTATATGTTGGTTTTTGTTGGTGTCCAGCCCTCCCGTTACACATATTTGTGTTTATTTGTTCAGTTTTACACACAATTCTGAGTTTATTTTCATTGTCTGAGTTTTGAATAAATAATTCGACTATGATCAGAATATAATATTTGTGTAAAAACAATCGCATATTTTTATACCCTGAACCCATTAAAAATGGGTAAAAAGAGTATTATGGTTTTGTGCAAAAGTATGTAACAGGCATAAGGAAGCATCTCCGACCCTATAAAGTATATATATTATTGATCAGTATCAACAGTCGAGTCGATTTAGCCATGTCCGTCTGTCTGTCTGTCCGTCCGTCCGTCCGTCTGTATGAACACGCGGATATCTGAGACTACAAGCGCTAGAGACTTCATATTTGGAACATAAGTTCTCCTAATCCCGGGACAGATCAAGTTTATTTCATTTTATCGATAACTCGTACCGTTTAAGAGTTATCGATAAATTTCGATTTCAGACTAGCGTTTTTGGGACATAACTTCAAAGTTATAAGAGCTAGAGGCCCCAAATTTGGCATGTATAATCTCGAATAGCATACACATGTAACAAATATTTCTCTTTTTGGATACCACCTCCCAAACCCCCCAAAAGTTCAAAAAATGCATTTTTGAAGGTACGACCTTGCAATTTGGTTTGGTCACACATATTATTGACAATTGCTTGCCCCAAAAATTTCAATAAGATCGGACAATAAACACAGAAGTTATTTAAGATTCAACTTTCCATTGTGCGGGGCTCAGCGAAAAAGCAAGCTTACTGCTTAGACCGCTTGCACTGCTTGCACTGCTTGTACTGCAGCATGTGTGTGTTTAGATTAGTACGAATGATTGTAAGGACTGAGTTCACTAGCGACTAAAGCACTCTTACTTGTTGTCTTTGTTGTAGTGTTTTCAAAAATAGTTCATAACAAGATTATGAGTGGTATGAAATGTTCTTTAACAAGTGGGGAAGGATTATCTTCGGCGTGCCGAAGATTTTATACTCTTTTCGAACCTTTAGGCAATTTTCACTCTGCCAACTGCACCACTGAAATTTCATAAGCTGTACAAAATCGTTTTGCCGCGTAACATTTTTTTTTTTGTTCTAAGAATATTGAAATCGTTGCCAGTTGTATAGCAGCTATAAGATATATTGATCCGATCCGGCCGGCTCCAACCAATGTGATGTCTCTTTGAATAATAAGTGTCTGTGCAAAGTTTTATCGCGATAGCTCAAAAACTGAGGGACTAGTTTGCATACATACAGACAGACAGAGAGACAGATAGACAGACAGACAGACAGACAGACAGACAGACAGACGGACATGGCTAGATCAATTTGTTTTGTCATTCTAAGCATACTGGCAGTAACTTTTGGGGGTCTCCGACGCTTCCTTCTATGCGTTACAAACTTCAGGACAAACTTAATATACTATTTTCTTCGAAAAGAGTATAATCAAGTTTTTAAGGGCCCAACATAAAAATTAAGCTAAAACAAGTAAGAGTGCTCTAGTCGGGAGTGCCCGACTAGGAGATACCCTGAACCAAGTCCTTATAATCATGCATACTAATCTAAGCACACACATGCTGCAGTTCAAGCAGTTCAAGCAGTGCAAGCGGTTTAAGCAGTTACCTTGCTTTTCACCGAGCCCCACACAATGGAAAGTTAAATCTTAAATAACTTCTGTGTTTATTGTCCGATCTTTCTGAAATTTCTGAAACCAAATTGCAAGGTCGTACCTTCAAAAATTGGTTTTTTCAAATTTGGGGAAATTGGGGGGTGGTATCCAAAAAGTGAAAAATGTAGTTACAAGTGTATGCTATTCGAGATTATACATGCCAAATTTGGGGCCTCTAGCTTTTATAACTTTTAAGTTAAGGCCCAAAAACGCTAGTCTGAAATCGAAATTTATCGATTACTTTTGAATGGGTCGAGTTATCGATAAAATGAAATAAACTTGATCTGTCCCGGCACTACGAGAACATATATTTTAAATATGAAGTCTCTAGCTTTTATAGTCTCTGATATCCGCGTGTTCATACAGACGGACGGACAGACGGACAGACGGACATGGCTAAATCGACTCGGCTGTTGATACTGATCAAGAATATATATACTTTATATGGTCGGAGATGCTTCCTTATGCCTGTTACATACTTTTGCACAAAACCATAATACCCTTTTTACCCATTTTTAATGGGTTCAGGGTATAACAAATAGGCAAGAATTATCTTCGGCGTGCCGAAAATTTAATACTCTTTTCGAACATTTCGATAATTTTCACTCTGCCAACTGCACCACCGAAATATTTAATGATTCATATCTTTGCTAATTATATTTCAATCAATTTGAAATTTTAAACATTGATGAGTTGTAAAGGTGATCAAGAGTACAAGGAAATTTTAGGCGATTGCTTTGAAAAGATCGGATATATGGCCAAAACCCACTTCCAGTTGTATGTCAGCTATAAGATATAGCAGTCCGATCAGACCGGCTGCGACCAATGTGCTGTCTCTTTAAAGAATAACTATCTATGCAAAGTTTTATAGCGATAGCTCAAAAACTTAGGGACTAGATCCCATACATACAGACATACAGACAGACGGACAGACAGACGGACATGGCTGGATAAATTTGTTTTGTCATTCTAAGCATACTGGCCATAACTTTTGGGGGTCTCCGACGTTTCCTTCTATGCATTACAAACTTCAACACAAATTGAATATACTATTTTCTTCGAAAAGAGTATAATAAACTACTTATATTTGCTGATTTGCTTGCTATTCTAAAGCTACACTTTACAGTTAGGAACGCACTCAATGATTCCAATTCAGATTTATTTTTATTTATTTAGCATGCTTTCACTTTTCACTTTATTAGCATGCTATCCAAATATATATATTTTTTTTTTGGCATGGTAATCATTTAATTTAAGATCTGTCTAGCTAAGACAATTATGAAATGTTATAATTGAAGACTTAATATTGTTTGTTTCAGTTGTATAGTTTTGTTAGTTGGGTTGGAACCCAGGGGAGATCCAAGGGATGTTTTCTTCTTAGTCTTCTGGTTGTGTTGCTGTTGTCTAATAGACCAATGGCAAGGTTGTTTTCGTGTTGGTGTAGCCTCTTTATGTAGTTGGTGCTGTATCTTGTGATCTCCTCGCGGACCCAGGGGACTTGGGTGTTATGTATTATTAGGTTTTCATGGTATATGTGTGCGTTGGACGCGATGCGCAGTGCCTTGTTTTGAAATGTTTGTATAATTTTGCGGTTGCTTGGGCTGGCAGTTCCCCAAAGTTGAATGCCGTATGTCCAAATTGGCTTTAATATCATCTTGTAGATGAGTTGTTTTGAGCTGGTGCTTAGCCTGGTCCTACGGCCCATTAGCCGGTAGTGCGCTTTCAGTTTTCTCTCAACCTGCTTCCTTTTCTTTAAGAGATGCGGTCTCCAGGTCAATCTCCTGTCGAGGGTCATACCGAGGTACTTTGGCGCAAGCTCGTCAGGGATTTCGACTCCACCCAAGTACACAGGTGGACAGCTTCCTTTTCTTAGAGTGAAGGTGGTGGCTGTAGAATGGCGTCTCAGCCGTGCTGCCGTGCCATCAGCATAGGTGGCAACTAATAGGCTGGGGCTCTCTATAACAGGTAGATCCGCCGTATATATCTTATAAAGTAAGGGTCCCAGTACGCTACCTTGAGGAACACCCGCTCTTATGCGTTTGGTTTGTGATAAGACTTCTCCACATTTAACTTGGAATGTTCTGCCTTCCAAATAGGATGCTAGGAGTGCATAGTGTGCCGGCGGCAGGCTGACTTTGATTTTCTGCAGAAGCCCGGGATGCCAGACTTTGTCGAATGCTTGCTTGACATCGAGCCTCCAAAATGCGTTGAGCTACTCTGTGGCATTGTTCTGGGGATCCGTGACAGCGCCTGAGGCCAAACAGGTGATCAGGGATCAAGCCAGCCTCGTCCAATACAGGTAATACTCTGCGCTAAAATACTCTCGACATTTTATTTCAAATTCAAATTCAGAAATTAACTTAAGAACTAACATTTATTGTGTATCCTATTTATACAATATGGAGGTAGAGCTGAGTTTTTGAAGTAGTAAGTGTAAGAGGGCCACAAAATGCAATGTAATCGTCACTCGAAAGTTGTTCAGCTCATCACAGAGATAGTAAAATAGCACTATCATTTAAGAGATTCCAATGCCGTCCAACATATAAGGCAAACGCAAACGAAGAACAACGTTTCTATTCGACACATATAAAGCAGGAGCAATAAATAAAATGAGACAGTTAAATAATAAACTTACTTCGCTTATTCAAGGAAACTTGCAGCATCCGATCTACACATGTTGAAAACAACCAACAGTTACGGTAATCTTAGGAACGTGCACCTAGGTGCTTCCGATATAAGCTGAAACTATAAACAAACAATGATTAATTACCAATATACTTACCAACTAGTTGTATCAACTTACTTAGCATGCAGAAAGAAAGTGCAGCAACAAGGAAAGTGAGAGAAACAATCAGGAATCACATCAAATCAAATACTTCATCATCGCATTTTCAGTGGAACTCAAAGTGAAATTGAGATTTCACTTATCTGCTCCAACTTGGAAATAATCAAAAAATCCTATTTCAAGTGGTGTCTGAATTAGCTCGAGCTATAAACAAGTAAAGTATCAAATAATAGTATACTTAAAAGTTTTACTTACTGATTACCAATATTCAAAGCATAAAGCTATAGAAAATTCCATTCGTCCCAAGTTCTGCTGCACTCAAAGCATACATTCAAAATATATAAAAAATTCAGGAATCACAGGAAATACATATAATATAATATATTAATAATAATATACAAAATAATATACAGTTTTGCAAATATTTCTAAATTATTAGTATAATTACAAGCTTCAGCTGACGTAAATAAAAATTAAATAAAAATTAAATAAAAATTAAATAAAAATCCAGCAAACAACCATCAGGAATCACATAAAATTAGACTTCTTTTCCTGTTTACTAACCATAATAGACTTTGTAAATCTGAAGAAGTCTCTGAATCGAGATAAAATTCATCAACTACAAATAATTACAACAAATGTAAAAATTAATAAAATAAAAAAAAACCAAAAGGAACTGAATAATAATTTCCTGACACCTGACAATAGGAATTTTTTGTGTTACAATTGAGGATAATGATGTTCAAGCAACTAAATCAGTCAAATGGCAAAAGCACCGCAAATAATTACTTAATCTGCTCAAAAAAAAAATTGATATTGTTCATTACAGACACAATCAGGAATCTTCTGTTTGACATATGCTCTATTTATCGCATATTCAGAGATATTTTGAGGAGCTAAAGACGGTAACAAAAGTCCTTGCATCCTACAGCTGTAGATTTCCAAGACAGGATCCACGTTTATTATAGTCTGTCTGTTGCAGACATTTTGACTCAACCCAAAAAAAAAACTTTCATAAAATAAAATAAAAAAAAATAAACCAAATTATTTTCCACGAAAAAAAATGTTTTTTTACAAAATTCTTAAAAAAA
>JAWNLL010000340.1:0-237252 GCA_035042425.1 Drosophila flavopinicola
TTTAATGTAATCATCTGAGACTGCTACACCATAAATAAATCATTATTACAAAAATATATACTTTCAAACCGAATACTAACAGCTAAATTTATTTTAAATTTGTTTCCAAAATTACAATCAGAAACAAGTACTGAAACAAATTAACATGATCAATTTGATATTTGCTTATACATTTGATATTTTTTCATATTGTTTTGAACTTAAAACTGATCGTTTTTAGTTTATTAAACATCATTTCGGCTACAAAATGACAAGTCTTAATAGACTGATATGAAAAAAGAGCATACATAAGAAAATTAACAATGTAATAGGTGTATACTTTTGTATAATCATATCTACTTACCAATTTATTTATATCATATTATATTATATGTACATGTATAGAATGATTGATGTGCATGCAATATAATATTTATATCACTACAATCAAATATAGAAATAATTGATCAAACTTATGGATATTTATGAAAATATCATTTGATATCACAATTATCATATATTCTGGTTCTTGAATTGAATTGCAAATACAGTATTGGGTTTTATTTTTGGTGAACGTATGGCTAACACAGTTTTATTTTCATAAGTTCTTGACACAGAAATCGATGAACCACTATCTATAAAATTCCATATCTAATTAGAGTTTGTGATGGGTAATTCGTTTTGATGAGTTATTTAACTAAACACTTTCCCTTTTCAATTTACATTATGTTTAACAACTTTTTGTATGCTACTGAAAACTAAACTCATGTATTCGATGCACATATGCAAACATGGCACTCTTTATATCAGATTACAGATATTACAGATACAATTTCACCTAAGTTAACCACAAATATATTGTTTATTTATTTTGCTTGCTCTTCTCTAAATCCAATTTTTTATATCTTCTGTTACAAAATTATTTATGAAACTATTGAAAGAGCGTACGACGGATAAATGGCTGAGTTAACCCTTTTATGTAGGTTTTGTATGAAACTGCGGTATAGTAAGAAAACCTTCTGAAACTCCGAAAATTGTGAGGATTATGAAAAATTGAAGAAGATTTTGAAACTATTATGAGAGTGTGAAAAATTTTAAATTATATATCAGATCCCTTATAGATAGGCGGTAGAATTGAAAAGCTTTTGAAACCCCGAAACGGTTAGGATTATGGTAAATCGAAGAAAATTGTGAGACCAACGAACAAGTGTGAAAAATGTTAAATGATTGAAAGATCCCTTCTTTGTATGTGGTATATGAAACTGCGGTATAATAAGAAAACCGTCTAAAATTCGCGAAAACGGTTAGACATATGGGGAATCGAAGAAAATTATGAAACCAAACGAAAGAGTTTGCAAAATGTTATATTGATAAATTATCCTTTCTAGGTAGGTGGTATGCGAAACTGCGATATTATTAAAAGGGTATTGAAACCCCGAAAACAGTTAGGATTATGGTAAATTGAAAGAAATTATGAAACTAACGAAAAGTGTTAAAAACAAGGATATATTTTTGAAAGATCCTCTCTAGGTAGGTGTTACACCAAAAAGCGTTATAAGTTGTTGAAAAGTTTATGAACATATTAATTGCATATTATGATTGCTCTATCTTTTTTTGAATGTATTATTTACATAATTTATTTACACTTTTCGAAGAAAATAGTATATTAAGTTTGTCCCGAAGTTTGTAACGCATAGAAGGAAGCGTCTGAGACCCCCAAAAAGTTACTGCCAGTATGCTTAGAAAAACAAAACAAATTGATCTAGCCATGTCCGTCTGTCTGTCTGTCTGTCTGTATGTATGCAAACTAGTCCCTCAGCTTTTGAGCTATCGCGATGCAACTTTGCACAGACACTTATTATTCAAGGGGACAAGCACGATTGGTCGGAGCTGGCCGGATCGGATCACTATATCTTATAGCTGCTATACAAACTGGCAATGATATAAATATTTTTTAAACAAAAAAAAAATATGTTACGCGACAAAACGATTTTGGCAGTTGGCAGAGTGAAAATTGCCTATAGGTTCGAAAAGAGTATAAAATCTTCGGCACGCCGAAGATAATTCTTCCCCACTTGTTTTTATTATAATACCATCTCAACATGAACATTATGTATGCGACTGTCCTTAAATCCACACTTGCAACTGAAATCATGATCTCTAAAAATTACTCTTAAAGCATATTTTTAACTAACGGGATTGAAATCCTTTTTTGTTTTGTTTAAGACTTACAGTTTTAAAACGAATACTAACAGCTGAATGCTGGCAGAAATTTAACTTTAATTGGCTTTTAAAATTACAATCGGAAACAAGCACCGAACAACAAGATAAGTTCGATATTAGCTATATTCATTTGATATGTTTGCATATTGGGTTAAAGTTAAAACATATCGTTTTTTGTTTATAAAATATCATTTCGCACAAAAATTTCAATTGCTATTAAACGGATAATTAACAACATAATAGTTGTATATTCATGTATGTTTATATGTACGTGTCAATTTATTTATAGGCATACATGTATTTTATTATTGATGTGCATGCAATATGATATTGATATTTAACAATGTCAAATTGATCTGAAAAATTGATATTTTTCCATTTTAGAAATAATTGATAAAAACATTTTGGTATTTGCGAAAATATTTATTTGATAACACAATTATCACATCTGTTTTGTTATGTATGAAAAATTGTATTGAGTATAACAAGACATAAAGTTTTTTTTTTGTGAGCGTATGGCCAACACAGTTTATTTATATAAGTTCCTGACTCAGTAATCTACGAACCACTATCTATAAACATATCTAACTAACTTGTGATGGATATAACGTTTTGATTAGTTATTTAACCAAACACTTTCCGTTTTCAATTTACATGACATTTAACCACTTCTATATGCTACTGAAAACTAAACTCATGTATTCGATGCACATATGGAAACTAGACACTCTTATATCCTAACAGATACGCTTTTACCCTGAGGGATAATATTCGTTTGGAAACCACAAATCATCTTTTAATTGGTTTTCCTTACACCTCTTTAAAAACCTTTTTAATTTTATTATTTTTTAAAATCTATTCAAATGAATTGTAATGTCATAAATATTTATGTATGTCGCTCATAGTATCTGGATATTAAATAAAAGAGAAATATGCACCTATACAAAATATTTTGTCAAGCCACTGCCCATCTTCGTATCTGTCCAGAAATATTCTTTTAAACATATCTTATGGGTAATATGGAAACATCAATCATTCTACAGTGCAAGCCAGGAAAATACTACATTTATTTAATATATATATGTTATTATATAAATAATACAGCAAACTTCATTCAATGTGTTCCGCTCAAAAAATATAAGTTCCCTGCTTTGATTAGATGTCATTAAAAAATTGCAAGATAATAGTACCATGTCCATTTACTTCCTCTATATAATTGTAAGCTTATACTTAAACTGCGTTTAACTTTAATAATGTGTTAACAAGTTTATTTATGCGTTACTTTATTTTAAAATACTTATACCAATCTTCAACTCTGCAAAACATTTTTACTGGAACACCAAAGCTGAGTCCTTTATATGTATTAAAACATGAAATGGTTCTTACATTGATTGACTGCATCTTTTTGATTTTGACTCCACGTTAATATATTCACAACAACTATTTTTACCTTCAAAGAAGTACCCCACATAGATGATATATAATTGGGCATATAGGCATTTGAGATACCAAAACATATAAATATATATATATTATCATTATTTTTATTTTTGGAAACGCAACTGACTACACCTATTTGGTTTATATTTCTAGACAGTTGTTTTCTACAATCCGTGTTTTATGTCTATTGGCTATTTATTTATTTTATTATACTCTTTTTTTATTTTTTGATTTACCCAAATTGTATAACAATTCATTTGTTTTTATTTTGAATTTGTGCTATATTACTTAGTTACAATACTTTTAACTCTGACCACTTGTCTTACGAATTGTTTGTTATAATAATTTAAAATTGTTTATTTATTTTCCATTTTTTTATTATTATTATTGCAATACTTTTGACTCCCATCACTTTTTTCTAAAATATTTCCTTTATATTCTGAATATTTAAAATTATTCATTACACAATTACAATACTATTAACTCTGTCGAATTGTTTGTTACACATTCACACAATCTAAAATTGTTTATCTATTTTCATTTTGTTTTATATTATATTATTACAATACTGTTAACTCCCATCACCTTTTTGTCTAAATTGTTTCATTTATATTCTCAATATTTAAAATTATTTATTTGATATACTCAAACTATTTTCATTACTTGAGTCTAAGTTTATTATACAAATGAAACTAACAACATAAATATATTTAAATCAAGCTGAAGACCAAAATAATGAATGTTTACGCTTATCAGAAAGCTTTACTGGGGCACCGTGCTTTAGCATTTAGTTTGAACAGTTATATTATATTTTTATTTAAACCCGCTGAAAAATATTATATCTTTGGAGCATTGCCTTTTAATTGTTATATAAATAACAGCATATTCAGCATTACCACACATGATATTTCACCTCAACTTAACAGTTATATTATTTATTTATGTATATTTTTGTACATAAAATCACAGTCGATTTACATATTCGATTGTCTTATATGAGCGTCAGCTTTACCTTGTAAAGCATTAGTTATACTTCTTTCCCAACTCTAAAACGTCGTACGACTTATGAAACGCATCTAATTTTCGGGTGAGGTTATAGATGCAATTCCCTGTCTTGTTTTTAAAAAAAATAAATAAAGAATCCCCTTTGGTATTTACACTACCAACACAAAAAAAAACCTCACCCACCAAATATATGACCAAAGAGATAAAATATTCAATACACCAACAACTCTGACGAAGTCTGAAGAAGCTGCTGAACTGTCTGAAGAAATCAAATGGGATCCTATATCTTCAAAGGGTGGATCATCAAGTCCTGCCTGTGAACTGACCAGCTGAAGATCACCATAGAGAAGGACGACTGGTCGAACATTTGCTGTGGCAGCCACTATTGAAGTTTCTTTTGATTAAACCATTTGATTATTTAACTTTTTAAAAATAAATTATATAATCCACAAACGCGTTGTCTTTATTTCACTTTGGAAAAATGTCGTTTGTTTAGATGTAAAAAGGTAAGTGAAACAATTTGTAGTTATATTTGTAATTAGTTTGTATTTTTATTTATATTTGCTTAAAAAACTGAAACAATTAATTTACGAACATAGGACTCGAAAACATTTAATTATTGACAAAAATTGCAGAAGTTTGTTCACACACATCAACTAAATTAATTGCGTTACTAATTTCTGTTTCTGTTTACATCTTGCACTTTGCTTTAAAATAGACAATTAAAATGATTTATAAAATCGTTTTTGTTTTGTTTTGTTTTTCTTTTTGTTTTTCGAATATAAAAATCACTTATCTTCTAAATGCTTAGCGTTCACATTCAAATGGAGTCCACGGCCAAATTGCGCCTGCAAAT
This sequence comes from Drosophila flavopinicola, assembly GCA_035042425.1. Taxonomy (NCBI): domain Eukaryota; kingdom Metazoa; phylum Arthropoda; class Insecta; order Diptera; family Drosophilidae; genus Drosophila; species Drosophila flavopinicola. The sequence goes on from JAWNLL010000340.1 coordinate 5,504, forward strand.
TGGTTTGCCATACACAAAAATTGGATAAAAATTTCAAGCATTGCATTTGAACTATTTACAAAAATATGTGTTTTTTGCATTTTGTTGTTTTATTTTTGTAGTTTTTAGAAACATCGAATACATTTGTGGAGACCTTTTTGGAACATCGATAACACGTTTACGCTGTGATAAGTTAAAGGAAGGACAACAGAATGGACAGTGGCTGGAATTAGTTGGACCACAATTGTAAATGGGAACACGACGTGTAAAGTGTTTTAGTTTAACAATTGCAAAACAAAACAGCTAAGCGATTAAATAAACTTAAGAAACGCAAGAATACAAGAGCTGAAAATGGTTTTTTTTTGGGAAAGGATGCGCTTAAAACTTGTCCTTTTTCGACAATAGAAGTATTATTTCGAGTGTCAATTGATTTTCCTTACGTTTTTAAAATGCATTCTCGCTTTAATTGTTAGTGTGTGTTGTTTGTTTTTTTTTATCGTTTGTATTACATATTTTTACTTAGTAAAAGCTGACAACAAATTGAAATACTTATTGATAGGTACACTCAAAAATATGTATGTATATTAGTTACTGACTGCTGCATATAACCATTATACCATATTGCTATTTATTGATTTGTCTTGTCCTGGGAGTGTCGGACCTCTATAAATGGAGTTCGAGGTCCTGTTCTTGCTATTGCTTGAGTGGGGGGAATGGGAATTCTATGGTTCGAGTGTTTTTGTTTTGTTTTGCTTGTTGCCTTTGTATCTTGTATCTCGTATTTCGGTTTAGTGTAACGCACTCCACTAACTACTTGTGTGTGTCCGCTGCTCCAGTTAAGTTTATATATTTTAAATATATATATATATATACGTAGTACTTATAAAGTAACTCTTATATTCAGTTAGCCCACTTTGTATGCTCTCCCAGCGTTTCGCCTATGTATAGTATGTAGTTATTTCACTTGCTCAATACTTTTAGCTAACTAGCAATTAGTTACATATGTATACACCGCGTACAATTTGAAATTTGTGAATCAATTCGCATAACATTCGCTATTTACATGGATTTGTTTGTTTTACTTTTATCATTTTATCATTGGGGAACGCCTTATAAATTTTGACTAGTTATTTATGTATGCACCTGGAAGAGGCTTCGGAATCGTTTAGTTACTTTATAAACCGCATGGGTTTTTCGTTTTTTTTTTTTAGGTTTTTGAATTAGGACAAAAATGGTTTGTGTTAATCGCTATGTAATCGAGGGAAAATGCTAGTTTCTGAAATCCTTTGGATACAATCTTCTATCTTTATCTTCTATCTTTTTAACTTCAATGCCTGCCTGCCTGTTGTTGTTGTTCTTGTTGTTGCTGTTGCGCTTTCGTAAGAGCTTTATACAGTTGTTTTGTTTATTCTAGACCTATATCACCGCTTAATTGCCTTAAACACTCTAATTATTTTTAGCATTTCTTGCTGATTCATTGTTGTCTTTGTTTGTTTGGTTGGTTGTCGTGTGTGTCTTTAGAAATTAGTTGATTGATTATGAACGTGAGTGCTGCTACTTATTAAAGTTTGAAGATCGAATGCTTCAGTTTTACTTCTTATGCTCGCTATAATGAATCATACAGTATGTAAGTCTATACGTATGTATATGTGTGTATGTATATTTTGCAAGGTATTAATTATGTATTATGAAACCAATGTGATCCTATGCAAAATTTTATTATTATGTATATATATTTATGTATTTAGTATGTATACGCATGCTTAATATGTACTATTTTGCACTGTACATCAAAAAATATGTGTACGCAATGTGATTTCTGCTTGCTTTTTGTACAATTTGAAAAACAATACGAAAACTAATTTAACCCTTTACATACACATACGTAGTAGCTAGAAAGTGCTGTTTTTGCTCATCTCATCTTATCTTATATTAAATTTATGTGTTTTGCTTGTGTGTGTACTTTTGTCGTAGGAAACATTTTGGAAATGATATAGAAAAATAAATGCATTGAACACTACTTAGCATACAGAACGATAAGCTTGAAGCCTTCATTCGTATATGTAGTTGTGTTTTTTGTTGTTGTTGTTGCTGCTGCTGCTGTTTTGTCATTTGCTTAATAATTTCTCTCATGCTGCGCTTTTCAATTTGGTTTTGTTTTTGCTGTTGCATAATTGTATTACATATAAATAAATAGCATTTTTGCAATATGTATATATTTATTTAAATATCAGCGCTACACTTAGCAATAGGCCTAATACAAACAGCGCTTGCTCTAAGGCTTAATTGCAAACCATTTTTTGTTTCTTTTCATTAAATATTGTTTTTCCTTTTTTTTCATACAATATATCGAGTTTAATATAAGCACTTAAAACTAAACAAAACAAAGGGGTGTGTTCATTTAGAAAAAAATAAACATAAAACAAGTAAGTTATATACAGCAAAACATATTTGTATCGCAAAAATACAATATGCAATGTACAATAAGTCTTAAATGTGTGTCTTGTATACATGTTCATCGTAATGGGAGTTTGGTTGTGCTTTTGGGATTAGTGTCGCATATGTGCAGGCAGCTCGGCTCTGTGTGTGTCTGCCTGTGTGCTTAATTGTAGTATTTGTTGCAGTCCCAAAATATTACGTTGCTCAGCAACTCAACTTTGCAGCGTTAGCCACGTCAACATGGCCAACAACAACAGCCAGTTGGCCAAGTGATCTGTGCTGGCGCTGGAGCCCGTTTCGCCACACTTGCCTGCCATGGTATAAACAAAGTTTTAAATGAAAATGAAATGCCAGCAGCAAAATTTAAAGTACGCACCAAAAACGGATAGATTGGCAACCAGATGATGATCAGGTGGCTTCTGCGTGCCGCGATAGCAGGCATCGCCAACAACCAGCTTCGCTGCATTGCCCTCCGTCGGTCTGTAGCTAATGCAGACGCCGTGCTTGGTGCCCTTGTGCCGTGCGATGATGTAGACGGTGCTATTCTCGCTCCAGGAGCCATGGCACGAGTACTCTGCAGAAACAATAGAAGCATTAGTAGTGTACACTGAATTGAACCAGAAAATCCAACTCTAGAGCAGAGTAGCGGAGTTCTACTCACCTTCCTCGCCATCCACGCTGCACAGTGGACTCACATCAATGACATTCGGTGCACTGCAGCCAACCCAAAGCTGTCGCTGTGCATTGTAGTTGGTTACACAGCCCGGAACATCGCGACGACTTCGTGTTGCTATAAAGCCTACGCTGGTATCATTGCTATTGAGACCGCTTAGAACCAAAGCTTGCTGCTGCTGCTGTTGTGGTGCTTGTTGTTGTTGTTGTTGCTGCTGTGCTGGGAGTGCATTGCGTCGACTGCGAACGGGCAGGCCACGAGTGTTGGCATGCCAGGAGCTGCGCTCCATGCGCTCGGCATTGCGAAAGCTGAGTGTGCTGTGCCTGCAACAAACAAATAAAGACGATTTAGCACAGCCGTATAACTAGTGTACGTGTGTGTGTGTGTGTGTAATACAGAGTTGTACATTGTAGTTCAGTTGAAAGACTAAGTTCACCAGTTCGTTTAACAGTCGAACTTCTCTAACTCAAATTTTCATAAGAGGAGCAACAAAAACCTATACAATTGTGTCTACATAACTCAGACTGGATGTCTCTATAATACCAATTTCTCTATAACTTGAGAAGATTCTTCTATGAGTCGAATTTACAATTGCAAATTTTGATTGAGTGAGCAGAAAATAAAATTTTCTACCAAATATATGTATACTTTATGAGTTTATCTAACTCAAAGTCTCTACAACTCGAGCTTGTTTGTGGCAAATTGAGGTTTGAGTTAGAGGAGTTCGACTGTAGTTCGTTCGCGCACTTTAGTAAATAGTTCGAGCGAACTTTTCTGTACAACTCTAATGTGTGTGTGTGTGTGTGTTTGCAAAAGCTCAAACCATACCCCTTGTGGCCAAAAGAGCCGGAATCAGAGCCAGGACCGGAGCCAGTGCCCGCCGCGTCGCTGTGGTGGTGATGGCCATGTCCAAGATGCGATTTGCCATTGTGATTGCGCTTGTGGCGCGTGACCAGGTAGGGTGGTCCAATTGCCCCGCGCAGACTGTACAGTCCCTCCATGGGGCAGATATGCGGTTCCGGATTGCTTGCTGTGTGTGCAATTTAAAGAGAGAACGAATTGTGAGGGAAACAGTGCGCACACAGTACAGTGAATTGAGAACGTAGCTTACCCAGCAGCGTAATGTAGGCCATCTTATTGAAGTCAAAGTGATCCGGCGCACAGGCATCCTCCAGACGAATGGCCGGCTTGCCCGTTTGTATCTCAATGACGTGCGTGTCCCGACGGTAAAACATCATGCACATGAAGCCTGATTGGCTGCAGGGGGCAATGGGATGGGAAAGGTTGGTTCAGGTTCGGGTGTGAGTCAGATGCAGAGTCGGTCGGTCTGATTTCTTATGCGGTTTACTTACCAGCCGGTGGTGTAGTGCACCACGGCCATCATTTCGGTTGAGGTCTGTTTGTTTATCTGTTCGCAGAGCGCACGTGTCTCCATATAGCCGTTGGGCTTAATAATGTGCACGGAGCCATCGCTGTAAAGAAAATTGGTAGCGTTTTATTGGCTGTCAGTTGGACGCCATCGGCACCGTTGCCACTCACTTGGAATGATAATTGTAGACGGCATTGCCCATAAGTGCATGCCAGTGTCGCGGACCCTTGAACCAGGCGGGAAAATCGCAGCGCTCAGCCGCCGGCGGTTTCCGCAGCGACATTATACGCGACCCAACCTGAGTGTGTGGGACGGAGTGAGAAGAAGGAGTGTGACAAGGGGGAGCAGCAGTTGAGTGAAAAGCTCGTTTAATGGTTTTGGGGGTTGGGGTTGGGGTCGGGTCTTACCTCGGCACTGTCTAAGCCGTTGCAAGTGGCGTCGCCGGATTGCGCCAGCTTATACTCGGCATCCTTGGAGCTGAGCATGCTTGGGCCGCCTGCAAGGGTTATATAAAAGCTCAGACAATGTTCTTGCTGCTGTTGCTGTTTTTTTGTTTGTTCGCAGATTGCTTACCCATCAGCGAGGAGATTTTCTCGTACACAAAGCAGCGATAGCGCTCCTCATTCGAAATGGCATGATGATGCGACACCAGACCCACCAAATAGCGTGAGTTGCCATCCTTCCAGGTCGCCAGGCAGGTCAACTCCTCAACTGGTGGAATGAGAGAATACTTTATTTCAGGCACCGAGAATTGCTGTTATTGAGTAAGTCTTAAATTTTAAACAACAGTCACTACCAAGGATAACTGCTAGAATGGATTTGACTTTTATTATATTACTGAAAGCTAACTGTTATTATTGATTTTTTTCATTTTATGTTTTTAAATAACGATTATTCTACACTTTTTAATTAAAAGTCCCTGATATTATTTAATGAGAGTAAATTTAAGAATCAGTCAAAGGTTTCTTCTGAATGACTTTTGTATACAAATATACTAGACATACTAGACTATACTAGAAAGAATTGCTAAATTGGGGTTGTATGTTCTCAAACACAACTTTAATCTGACCGGGAGTGTTTCTATCTAGTATAGTCTTTGAGAATTACGAAAATGACTTTTACTTTAGTTTTCACATGAAAGTCTTTGACTGATTTTCCAACTCATGTTCATTAAATATACAAACATGTTTATCATCAAATATATAACTAAGCCCAATGGATGACTTACCCGTACTCTCGGTGCCCTGGACATCGGGACAAGCCTGAAAACTGAGCAGCAGGCGACTCTCCTCGGTGCAGCTCTCGATGTTCGACACTGGCGACTTGCACTCGCCATGGCCGCGATTGTATGTGAAGATGAAGGGACCTGCGTATGGAATTCGCGTTAGTTTGGAGTGGGTAATGGGGAATGGAGTGGCAGTGGGAACTCACCCTTTAGCGGACACTTGACCGGTTCGGCGCTCTCACGGAACAGCGAATAGAGCAGAGCATCGCCCGGTATTTGATCGCAGAGATTCTGTAAAGTCTCACGGCCCTTGCAAAAGTCTGGGGGACATGATTATTTTAAAAGCACACATAAAAATTCAATTAATGCAAATCGCTAAACTGGTTGTCGCAGACAAAAAACACACACAGATAAACAGGAAAGTAGTCGAAAATGGGAAGATTTGGGAGTTTTTGTAAGTATTGGGATAAATAGCATAGAAGAGTCAGTAGATAGTTAGATAGATAGATCGATTATATATAGTTAGTTAGATAGATAGAAGCAACACATTTAGGTGAGTTGTAGGATTAAATGAAGAAGAAAAAACAAGTCTACAAAGGGTCTAAAGATTTGTTAAATCATTTTGGAGCACCGCACTGGAAGCTGCTGCTGATGCTGCTGCTTTTTCTGCTGCAGCAACGATGTCAAGAATGCCATTTAAATTACACAGATATTTGTTTAATTAAGTGGCCGCTCTCGTTGATGGTTCTTGCTGAGAAAATTGCGCAAAATAAATGGCAAAATGATGCTTGAAATCAGCATCATTCAGCATCATCAGCAGCGATGTCGCTTTGGGAGCAGCTTCGAGTGCGGCACAATGAGAAACAACAACAATTTCTGTTGGAAATGTGTTTAAAGTAAGTAAGAAATGAGGCGCATAACGTTTACACAAACTCAAATCAAAAAGACAAGAGTATTTTCTGCTTAAATTTCATTATTTTTGTTTTTTTGTTATTCAGCTCAGACAATGCCCAGCATTTTTGGCTGGTTTGCATTGCTTAGCTGTTGTGTGTGTATGTGTATTAAACTAACTGAAAAGCACAACACGTTCAAATATGAAGAGAGACAAAGAACAAAGAAAAAGAACACATGGTCTTTGGCTGGCTCTTGTGGAAACCAAACCAAACCTAAAGAAAATGTAAATTACAACAAGGCAAAGGAAAATTGTTGGCCATAAATGTATTTTCTTTTTATTTTTTTGTTTGTTGCTAGGGCAAGCAGAACATAAAAACAAACACAAGTTGAATAAATGTCATAATTAAAGTTATATACTCGTATGCTAAAAATAATTAAGAGTACTTTGATTTGCAGTTCGCAAATATAGTCGTTGATATTTGATAGTTGGTAAAGGGTCCTCTCTTTTTATCAATTTTTGAGTTGTATTTTTTTTTTTTTTTTGATTGTAACTTATATCCGTTTCTTTTATATAATAATAGATATGGTTAAAAACCAACATACAGGCATAGTTGTAAATATGTATTACAAAATGTTTACAGCTAAATAGCACAACAAACAATTTGGAGCGTTTTCAATACCTTCTACAGCGATAACGAAAGTAAAAAAACAAGCACACGCAGAGGTAGAGTGTTGGAAAATACTCGAAAGTTGGAGAAAAAGAAAAACAAAAATCAACACAAATTATGTACAAAGTTTTATAAGCCAGAATATATGCAGGACATATGTGTGTGTGTGTGTGTGTGTGTGTGTGTGTGTGTGTGTGTGTGTGTGTGGGCCGGCTCTTGTGGCCTTTTTGAGTAATGATTGTAATTAAGTAGCAACTACACTTGATGAAAAGCAAATGGTATAACAAGGCGCTGGTTTGGGCGTGGTGTGTTCAAGGTGTGTGTGTGTGTTTGTGTGTGTGTGTCGAGTAGTGTTGAGTGTCAGTGTTGGTTAGTTGGCAACTACTACAGAGAAGCGTAGTATATCATGACAAGGCAAAAATACGACAGCACAGACATCAAAAAATAAACTATGTATAATATTTTGTATGTAGTTTGGACTTAATTTCATTTGTTTTTGTTTTTTTTTTTACTCGGACTGTGTGGCGCACACGTATGTAAATAGTTAAATGTATGTATGTGTGATATTTATAGCTGGACTATATAATACAGTAGTAGCCCAAAACACAAACACAAACACACGCACAAACAACACTTAGAACGAACGGAATGAAAAATGACACACATCTAGTTAGGAGTTCTATTACACACACCGAAAAGGACAATGTAAATTATGAGGAACCGAGAGCAGAAATTGTTGAGTTTCATGTTGAAATTACATTAATTAAATAACACACACATTTAGTAGTATTATGTACAAAAACAAATTAACAACGAAATGAAATAATGAAATAAATTCAACTGAGAACACAGTAACAACTAACTAAAAGGTACAAACACGGACACACACATATGTTATAAAAAGGAAACAACAACACGGAGGGGGTGGAGGGGGGAAAACAGTGTGAACTCATAGAGCGAATAGTAGTAGTAGTAGTACAAATAGTAGTAGGGTAGTAGTTAAATAGTAGTAGGTTTGTTTGTTAGGTTAGGTAGAATGTAGTAAGAAGAAAGTACAACAAGTAATTGATAAATGAGAGACAATTATACTAGCGGTCACCGGGCAGCCCATCCCAACATTTTTTCATCATGTACAATATGTATACAAAATATATATATATAAATATATAATTTGCTGCTATTTGTTTTTGTCATTTTTTCATATTCTTTTCTTTTTTTTTTGTTTGTTAAATTTTCATTTGGCTTTGTGCAAAGGTGCACAGCACGAGTTGGAAAATAATGAGATGTTTTTTTCTTTTTGTATAATTTTAGCTGAAATCCTTGAATTGTTGTTCTTCCAAATCGAGAAAACAAAGTGTTGACAGAGAATAACTAAAATTAAATTGATGAGAGTATTTTGCTTTTCATTATACAAAATGTGTTTCGAGATTTTTTTTTATTAGATTTTAAACGTAAACGAAAAGTTTGTTAAGCGACAAATGAAAAGATTCAGGAAATTTTGTGGAGGAGTTTGGGAACGGACAAACGAATAATAGATGAAGAAACCCGAAAAAGAAGACGTTTTTAATTTGGTAAATATGATTTCCAAAGAAGCGGGGGCCGAGGCAGTTCGATTTGAAATTATATATTGTGAAATGAAAGAAAAAACTACATATTTACATTGCAATTAATTAAGAGCATCAGATCGAAATGATCAGATCGGATCACCACTAGATTAGATTTGTTAGATAAATGAGAATTTGTACTATTTGTATTAATCATGCAATTGGCCCCTTTCCGGAAATCATATTACGAGCTTCGATCGGGGCCGAAACTGTGGAAATTTCACTCGCTCATGGTTGAAGAACTGTACAAAATTGAGGCGATGATTTCACGGTAATGATGATTTTTGTTAGCAGTGGATTAATATAAACATTAATAATTATAATAATCATGTACAAAGAGTTGTTATTTTAGGTATTATCCAAAAACAAAAGTCAATCGAAGCGCTTCAATTGGTGACAACAAACAACAGTTTTTCAAAATAATTCCAAAATCAAAAAAGTATCAACGAACAAACGAACAAACACAATAAATATATCTGTACAAGAGATGGCGGAAGGAGTCTTTATTTACAGCGTGTGTTGTTGTTGTTTTTGTTGTTGTTATTGTGGTTGTAAGTGGTTGTAGTTTAGTTGTTGTAATATCCTTAGTTAGTTCATTTTTATTATAATATACACAATTTGATTTATTCGATTCTTCTGTACAATCCTTGACAATAGCAAGGAAACATTCGTTTAGACCCAGAAAATCATAATAAAAAACAAAAAACAACAACAACAAAACGATAACACGAAAACGTAACGCAAAACAAATTAAGATGAATGAGGTTTATGGCACGACTTGTCTATATATAATATATTTATATATACATATGTATGTATGTATGTAAAACAAATTGACAACGGAACCGAGCGACAACAAATTAATAGAATAGAACCAACCAAAACGAAACGAAACGAGCAAAAAAACGAAATGAATGAATGGGCACATAAAATATTGCATAAATAAATGAAATGAATTGAAATGAAATGGCAATGTGAAAATATATATATATATTTATATATATATGTACATATTATATACACAACAGCGCCAACAAAAACAACTTTGCTAACATACAGAGTGACAGAAAGAGAGAGAGAGAGAGAGAGAGAGAGGAGACAGAGGGGGTAAAGGGGAAGAGAGAGAGAGAGAGACACGCGAAATTGGTTGACACCCCGGGTGCAAACACGCGACTCATGGCTCCAACTCCGGCTCCGGCTCCAACTGCGGCTCCGAGTCGGTTCCACGCTGCCCTAGGTAAATACGCTATTCATTTTTTTTGTATATCACATGGTATAGTGTATGTAGAATGCGAAAACTGTAGCGCCACACGCAGGACCCATGCCGAGGACCCGGAAAACGGGGGCCGCATGGAAATGCCAAAAACTATATAAAATAAAATAAAATTGGCTGTTTGGGCGCCTGTTCTGTTCTGTTCTGACCTGTTCGCTAGCTGCGGCCAACAAATTACCCAGTCAACGTACCAAAAGCAGGTTGTGCCACACACACCTCCACACACACACACACACACCTACACCTAGGCACACACACACGCGTAGCGCTGTTGTTGTTGCGGCCATAAAAGGCATGGTAAACATTTTTACAGACATTTGATTAAATTTAAATATCCTCGCACGAAAATTGGCCAAAGCTGCTTTGTTCCGTGTTTTAATTCAGCTAACAACAAAAAAAAGAGCAGAATTTGCCGCTAGCAAATAAAAAATCGAAAGGACGACGAACAAAGAGTCCAGCAGCAAACTGTATATATGAAGAAAAACCGAAAACAAGTGAAAAATTAATGCCAAAAACTGCATTGAAAAGAAAAGTGAAGGAATGCTGCGAATGTTGAACGCAAAAGAAGAAAAAAAAACACACACACACAAATACATATACTCCAGGTAGACAGCTTGGTTAAAAGGGGGGCGGGCGGTCGGTGGGACAGGGGGCGTGGCATTGCGGTGGCGCAGTTTTGCGCTTAATTATTTTAATTATTTTTTATGCTGCCTACACTTGTGCAATCCTCGTTCACCCTCGCAGCGCACTGCATAGCAATTAAAATGCGGTCCTGCCACCCCTCGAATGTCCTTCATTGAATGCCCCTCCCCCCGCCTCCTGGCACTTCCAACTCTGAGTGGTATCATGGCATTGGTATGCAAATAGTGTAAACCCAAGCGTCTCGCAAGCTGCTGCCAGGCAGCAAGATGCTGCCTAAATGGACCCTAGCCATGGCAAATAAAAAAAAAAACCATCAAAATAATTATGCGAGAAGCCAGAAGGAGCACACACACACATACACAGATAAGCTAGTATGGTCCTGTGAAGCAGTTTGTGGCAGTGGCAAAGGAATACCTATAAAACTACTAAATAGTTAACTGCAGTCTGATATTTTGAGTAGATAGGATAGAGTAGAAATATTTTGCTGGTTAGTTAAGAAAAATATCTTAAAAAACTATAAGGACACGGCTGCGAATGCCTAGCTAGTGCATTGCCTTAGACGAAGGTCACAGTTGCTATAGATACTACCATATCATACACTATATAAAGTTCTATAAAAACTACATTTTCACCTGTTCTTTTCTGAAATCTCAGGATTTTTCCTACTCGATTTTTCTTTATTGCAGTATATAATTGTTAAACTCTATACATAAAAGTGCAAATATATCATTAATTTATTGCTAAGACTCTATCTGGCTGCATTTACTATAAGATCTGTAATGATTCTTAAGCGAATTTCAATTATATCGAAAATAATTGTTAAGAAAGTGAATTCCTAATTTAGGGTCTATAATTTGCTATTTCCTTTATTCAATATTAGATTGAACAGATATTAATTAACTTCCAGCACATCCTTTGATATCCGAAACTGTATAACTATGAACAACTGTTTGGAATGGGTTAAATGTAAACAAATGAGTGCCATAGCAGAAAACACAAAGATACATATATGTACTATGTATAACCTGTTACATTATGTACATACATATATTAGTTTGTACATAGCCTGAGTTTGTGGGGCGTAAAATAATAGCTTGGCATTAGTTGTTAATCCTGTGCAAGTTGTCAGTAATTGAAACTGTTGCCTGTCCAGGTGCAATTAACCTTTGTCTTGGGCCAAATGTGTTTGAAATTTATTCATTTAATGCACATATCAAGTACAGCAATTTAATGTGCGTGCGTGTGTGTGTGTGTGCGAGTGTGTGTTTGCACAGAGTTTTGAATATTGTAAGCTGCTCTTTTAATCAAAACGCACTCATGCCCATAGGCACACACACACACACAGAGACATAGAGGCGTATGTGTGATAGTCAGAGCAAATAATGACATAAACCTAATAATGCCATTGTGCTATTGAAGCGATTGTTTTACGGACTGCTAATCAAAATAAACAGTCCCCTTTGCTGCCTGCCTGCCTGCCCGCCTGCCTGTCCTTTGCATTATAAATGAGATCTAAAACTCTCGTTTAATATTTAAACAAAATCAAATCACAAAAAACAAGCAGAGAGACAGGCTGACAGTGAGTCAGTCAGTCAGTCACTTGGTTAGGTTTGGTTAGTCAGCTGGATATATTGTATATTAAACTGGAGCACTGCCTGCTGGGCTGGGGCTGGGCGGACAGTGGGCGGATGTGGGCGGGGCTGGGCATCATGAGTTGGCGCTTTCAAATCGATTCATGTTGGAGCCGGGTCTGACACTGGGTCTGGTCGGTTGTGGAGCTGGCGCTGGTGTTAGTGCTTGTGGGGCACCACTTAAACTAATTTGATTTCTATTGAGGCAAACAAATAATAAATAATGAATTTACATTTCTATGCGTGTGCTCGTCCTTAGCCCTGTCTAAGCCCCAGGACGAGCACTCTTGGCCAGAACTGGAGCTGCTGCTGCTGCATTATGTTGGCCGTGCGATACTTGTATGCAATTATGGTCTTAGCCTTACAATTAGTTGGCTATAATTGCAGGCAGTGTGTCTAGTGGGTGCCAAGGAGACAAGCGAAGACTTCAGCACTTGACATGCTAGTAAGCGGATTACAGCAATTAACCACTGAACTAGTTGGGCTTTATGTATGGCAGATACCAACATGGCAAACTCATAAGCCAGCCAGGAGCAGGAACGATGGGCCAGGAGGACTGAGGCGCAGGGCACCATTGGCAGCAGACCTGCCTGCTTAGTTATATATGTATATATATATATATATATATGTATATACTATTTCTGTAGCACTCCAGACTGCACTCAAACGGATTGGATAGCTAAAACCATTCACACACAAATTTAAAAGAGAGAAATGGGAAGAGAGACCCACGCGCACAGCAACCAAAGATTGAACAAGTCAGACAGCACGACTAAGACATACCCTATACAATTGTATGCAATGCACTAAAATTAATTTTGTGAAGAAATATATACACAGTAAAAAACATTAGCTGTTATTTTCACATTTTTCAACGCAAAACGCCTAACGAAAGTAAAAATTGCAATAGTTTAAGTTTAGTCTAAATTAAACAAATATTTCTTACTGTGTTGAGGAATATAATTTAATTTAATGCTAAAGCCAACATTTTTTTTTGTTCAATTCATTGCTTACAGGGTAGCGGAAAAGCCGAAAGTGTGCACGTCAAGTGTTTAAAATAACCGCAGAACTGGCTTTTTATTTCGAATTTTTAAAGCTACAGTTGTACCGAAATAAAATAATGAAAACTGTTTCAGGGTCTGGGTTCTCTGTTTCTGTTTCTGCTTCTGCATTCGGTGGTATTTGGTTGGTGCCATTGCGTGAAGACCTATAAATAAATCATGTTCGAGCGACAATTGAAAACAAAGAAAGAAATGGGCAATGGAAATGAAATGTGTAAATCGGTTAGCGACCGAACTGAAAACCGAAAACTCGCTGAACGTGCAAATAAAATTAAAAAGAAATAACAAACAAAAGTAACTCCTTTGGACCGTTTTGCTTTTTATTATAGGAATATTATTATGTATGCAATAAATAAATACATATTTATATTTTCATATATATATTTGCGAGATATTTTTGCGAAAAGTTCAAGTAGCGTTCTGTGAGAGAGATGAGAGAATGGAATTTACAGTGAGAGCTGTGTACGTGTGTATGTGTGTGTGTGTGTGTGTGTGTGTGTTCGTGTGTGGTTGTGTGTTGTGTGGGCTGGAACAGCGTGTTGAACTGTGAACTAGTTCCAGGAAGAACGAACCACAGCTGCGCCAGCTGATAAACCTACGCATTAAAGCATAATAAATATTATAAAGGTGCTCGTTGCGACTTGTCCATAGTTGTTGTTGTTGTTATTATCAAAATCTATGGGAACCAGGTGCTCTGCATTGTTTTGTTGTTGGTTTGTATTTCGAATTTGCATGAATTTAGATGAGTTTTATTTACAAATGAGTCGAAACGACGCGGCCCAATATGCAATGTGTCATTTGGGCCAACAATATACAAGTTTGCTTAAGGGTTTACGTATCAAGCTCTATGTACGAGTAAAATACAAAAATATTTATTATAATATTGATTGTGGTAGTTTGGAGGTGCGTTTAATGCTATACAAATTGTAACGCGCAATTTACAACAATTTCTGCCTTTCAAATAGTTCTTTTTACAACAAAATTCCATAAACCCAATCAAATTAGTCGATTTTCTATGTATGGCTTTTATTTGTCTTTAACTTTTCACATGTTGTTTTTGTTTTCATTTATACATATGCGAATATAACTGTACAAAGCACACCGAAATACACACACAGTCACACACACGCACACTCACGCACACACAGATAGAAACAGAAACGGAAAAGAGTAAAATCAAAATATATATAATATATTTTGTACATATTTGAAATGCTGGATTGAAATCGGATTTGTATTCGTGGTTGTTGTTGTTGGCTGTAGTTGTTTAGTTATTGCTGTTGTTGTTGTTGGGAGTTGTTTAAAAATATTTGAAGTAAAGTAAAAAATATACATATCATATATAAATATTGAATAGAGTTTGCAAATATATATAGATATATGTATATGTAAATGTTTTGGTAACAAAATATATTCAGAACAAACAATTCGATTCTTTAAGAAAATGTTTTTAATATATTTACACAATTTATTTGCTTTTTTGGTTTTTTTCATTAGTATTTTAATTATTTACAGTTTAAGTGGAACGAAAAAAATTAAAACAAAAACCAAGCAAAACTTAAGACAAAACATAAGATTTGTTTAACTTAAGAAGTCGGTTATAGTTTTCTTAAAATCTTTTCGGGAAGGTTTTTGGCGCGTTTCCTTTTTGGTTTATTTCGTTAGTTTTCTTTTTATCGTTTTTTTTTTCGTTGATGTCAAATCTTTTTAGCTTTTATTGTTGTTTTTGGTTTTGATACAGTTTGGTTCTGTTGGGACGGGTTAATCTGCTAATCCGCTAATACGTTCGAGAATCGCAACTAAGTAGCTTAATTGGATTGACACTAACGATAAATAGTTGATATATGGATAGCTGTTGTTTAAGTTGTAAATTGTATCGTTTGGATAAATTGCAACGTGTGGTATGTTGAGAAATATATACAATTCGTATGGTTTGTTTTGTTTTCTTTTGTTGTTTGTTTTTATATTTTTTTGTTATATATATATATTTTAATTTGATTACTCTTTTATTTTGATTGAATAAAGTGAGAGAGAGAGAGAGAGAGAGAGAGGACCCTTGCCATGACAAACGTAAATGGGAGAATTTTGATTTAATCATTTCGTATGCAGAGTATTTTGTTGTTTTTGAGACTATTTACAAGTTTGGTTTGGTTTGGTTTGATATTTTTTATTTAAAATTAAGAAAATAACAAAAACAAAACAAAAACTGGTTGCTTTAAGGCCAACGCAAGAAAACAATACGATAAATATAACTGAAAATCAAATAATTGAATAAATTATATTCAAAGTTACGAAATCAACGATACTTTTCAAAATACAAAACAAAAAATGAGAGAATCCTTCAGTTTATGTGTTCTTTTTCTTCTTCTTCTTCTTCTTCTCTTTGTCAGCCTTTCGAATGCAAAAAATCTTTTGTATTTTTGTTTTTGTTTGAAAAAGAAAAATAGGGGTAAACTTAAAAGTCAAATGATAAGAGTTGAGAGAAACTGCGATTAAATAATAAGATTATGTTAGTCATGTTGGAACAGAAATCGAAATGTTAAAGAGGTGAAAAATGAACGGAAGATAACTGGTATTTTGAGATAGCGAGTTAAGAGATATAGAGTCTTTGTATTATTTTTTGGTTTTTGGTTTTTTTTGTTTTTTGCTTAAGCTTAGAAGTAATAATAAAATATAAAGTTAATGCTTACAATCATTCATATCGTCATTGGATCTCATTATGTACTGATCCGATGATGATAGTCTTGAATGCCCGTTCGTATTGGGATGAGCTCCCCCCCTATGATCACTTTGTTTTATAGAGCTACGCATCGCCAGTGCAGATGGATTCGACTGATGCATATACATACTATCACCTTCGCACTCACTTTCTTTATACTGGAGCACATTCTTATGCTTCTCATAGATAACCAGGCAACGATGACATCCTTTCCTAAAAAAGTAGTTTTTGGTTGCAACGAAAAGTTTTGTATTTTTTGTTTGGTTTGCAAAGGATTTTCGTATATATATGTTATTAGTAAGTTTTATTTGTATTTGTATTTGTATTGGTATTGTTATTGGTAAGTTTTTTATCTGATATAACTGGACTGTATGGTGTTGGACTGAAAGTAAGTATTGTGTTGTTGGCTTGTTAACGGTTTTGGCAAAAGTTTTGTTCGGTAAAAACAAAAAGCGTTTAGTTTAGTATACTTAAATCAAGGCTTCTTAACTTTAGTTCGAAATTCATGTTCATATATAGTATGTTCGTTATGAATGAAATGTATTCGATATTGTTTTTAAAAAATACATAGTAGTGCAAATGAAGCCTACATTTTTAAAAAACCCATTGATTTATAGAATTCATTTTTTATATTTTGTTTTCCCAAAAACTGAAGCAACATGTAGTATAGTATAGTATAGTTTAGTATGCTATGTATGTGGACCAAAATGGATGCTGGTTGGATATATAGAGATACTTGTATGTAAGTGTATAAGTAAGTATGTTGTGTTTTTGAAAGCCAACCCAGATTCCAAATTGGCTACTTTTTCAATTGAAGCTATTTATTTCGTTATATTGTTGTAACTGAAAATGATTATAACAACGAACTGAAAGGACGTACACTTAAGAACTGAAGCGTTAACAAAATATATGTGATGTTAAAAAAATCTGGTAATAATTCAATTGAACATTTCAAAATCAAAATAGATGTTTTTTTTTGGTTTTTTTTTCAGAGGTTAGGCAAAATGTTTGGGGCTTTTTGTTAGTTTCCTAGTTGGTAAATTGGTAAATGGCACATACGATCATATGTAGTACGATACTTAAACTGGTTTTGTTTTTTCAATATGTTACGATAAGTAGTATTTAGATGAAAATAATTGAGTACACGACAAAAATTCGTACGAAAAAATACGAGAAAAAAATGTTGTTTATAAAAAGTTACGATAAAACACAAAACAGATGTCAAAAAGAACATCTATTTGGTTTCCTTGTTGACAAAAAGTTTCAAAAAGATAATCCAAACAAAAAGTTATTCACATTTCAGCTACAACTAAAAAATCGCATGACTTTGTTGCTTAGGCATAGGATTATTTCTTATATATATATAGGTATATTTATATATGTAATTGGAAACATGGCAAAAGAAAAATAAACAAAAGAAATATAGCAGCCCAGAATTATGATAACTTTTAGTTACTTTTGTTTACCATCAAAAAACATTCAAAACAAAAAACGGTTTCGAATTATTGTACAAAAAGCAAAGTACTTAAATATATATATGTATGTATATATAGTACTAAACAAAAGATGCATAGGAAGATAGAAAGGTGCGCTTGGGCACCTTTAAACCTATAAAAAAAACGTTGTAAGATTTAGTTTAACTTTAGAGCAGTTACAAGAGTACAGAGTACACAAAAAATATATATATATGTATATGTATAGGTAGATTGGCTAGTTTCAGACTGTGGTACTTTGAAATGAACTCACACAGAGACAAGAACTAACACACAAGAAGGGGGGCGAAGGGGAAAGGGAGGAATGGGAAACAAACTCGTTTCATAGGCAAAGTTAAGAGCAGATGTCGAGACGAGAACGACAGGTTTTCGAGGCAGTGTGTACACAGAGAGAAATGAATGGATTGCCAATCCAGAATCAAGGATTGTTCGTTACGGATTTAAGTTTAGTTGGCGGGTTTGAATACAGCTTGTTTATCTGATTAAATTAGATATTTTTTTAAATTTAGAAGAAATATACTGATAAGAAAAGACTTTAAACTTCATACAAACAGTGAGAATTTAAGAATATATTCTGGCTGTTAGGTTTTTCTCTCTGTGTATAGGTATGCTACGATGTATGTATGTCTGCATGTCAATGCCTCTGTGTGAGAGCAAATGGCGCCCAGTTATTGGCCAACGTTGCAACGCTTTACGTTGCCTCTTAATGGGGTTACTGCTGTTACTGCTGCTGCTGCTGCTGTTGCTACTGCTACTGCTGCATTTAGTTGCTGCCCTAGCGAGTGGTCTGCTTTGGGTCTTACCTGGCGCACAGTTCAGCAGCACTTGCTTCGTCTTCTTCTTTCAGTTGACAAAACGAAAACTTATTCAATTATAGGCACTTGGCGCACACTCAAAAGTCAAATGGCTCAAACATGGCAAACATAACCTTAAACAAAAAAAAAAAAGAAGGTACAAGTACACAAGCCACTTTTCGTCGCCTGTTCTGTTCTTGTTTATCTGCTTCTTGAACAGCTTCATCATCATGATTTATTTCTTGCACTCGTATTCTATTTGCCAGCCAATGTATATATATATTTCTTTTTCGGGTTGAGATGTTAGCATATTGTTATGGGATATTGTAGTATTTGTTGTTATTGTTGTTGTTGTTTTTGGTACTTACTCATCGACAATCAGATATTTGTTACCATCTGAGGCCGCACACCTGCCGCGATAGCTGAACTGTGAGCCCTTGATGTGTATGGATTGCTGATAGCCCGATAGGAACCAGGAGCCTTCCCAGCGTGCCGGAAATGTGCAATTTGTGGGCGCTGCAAGCGAAAAAACATTTATTAACAAAAGGCAAACACACATAAAGGAGCCAGCAACTTAAATTATTAATATACGTTTTAATAGCCAAATAAGTGGAGGCATATTTGAATTACACAACAATTGTGTATGTTGTGTATGTGTGTGTGTGTTGTGTGTGTGTGTTGTGTGTGTGTGCTCCTCATATGACCTCAATTGCGGTCCATTGTTCATTTAACGACACCAGCAGCAAGAACACACATATAAAAGAGCAATTCCAAATGTTTCAATAATAAACAATCTGCCATCTCCCCCAAAAAAGTAAAGAAAATAACATGTCATGATCTACTCGAGAGTGCTCGATTAGGAGATACCCTGTAGCCAGTCGCTACTTAAATTAATTATATTTGAGCACTCAATGAAAAGGCAAAGCCTTATCATGTCTTGATTTAAGAAAATAATTAAAATCGTTAAGTGCTTTAGATTGGAATGCAGAATTGATGTATAGGTCAAACAATGACCAAAACTGTTTTGGGATCGAAAGTCTGATCAGTTTTGACAAAGTTATGGAAATTTTAACTCTAGGAAGGTCATTTTTAGGCACTTGTGAATCTTTTCATGGCTTGTGTTTGATACACAATCGAAAATTTGAAAGTGCTTTAGATTTAAATGCTATAGAATAAAAAACTTGACAAAAGATGCCTGGGGATCAAAAATCGGGACAGTTTTGACAAAGTTATGGAAGTCTTAAGTTCTTTCAAAAACCGAAAATCTGATCACTTTGGACAACGCTATGGGACTATGAAGTCTTTGACTAGGACTTGAAGTCTTGAAAGGACGTTTCTATTAACTGGTGAGCCTTGTAAGTCTCGCTAATCCAATCCAACATTTACAGACTGACGGACAGACAAACTAGTCAATTATATATATACTCAATGAGGTCGAAGCTGCTACCTTATGCCTGCTACATACTTTTGCACAAATGCCGTACAGGGTATATCAAGAAAAATCAAATAAATGCGATTGTTCACTTTCTTTTGGTCGGTGCTTCTTCTAATAATTGTAATGTCAATTTTTATGCCAAGATTTGTGGCTTTTTAATTTATAAATTGTTTCAAT
This sequence comes from Drosophila flavopinicola, assembly GCA_035042425.1. Classification (NCBI taxonomy): domain Eukaryota; kingdom Metazoa; phylum Arthropoda; class Insecta; order Diptera; family Drosophilidae; genus Drosophila; species Drosophila flavopinicola. The sequence continues at coordinate 25,580 of JAWNLL010000340.1, forward strand.
TATTATTATTATGATTGTATTTAAGTGCGTGCGCATAAGTGTCAGTTTGTAAGTGCCTGCGTGTGTGCGTGTCTCTCTGTGTGTGTGTGTGTGTGTGTGTGTGTGTGTGTATGTGTGTTTGTGTGTGGCTCTAAGAGACCAAAAATTTACGACCCTCTGTCGGCGCAAGGGCGCATAAATAAGTTGAACAAGCAGCACAACCAGAAACGGCTCGTAATAATAATAATGTCGCACACAGATACAGATACACACATTCACTTACACACACACACACACACACACACACATAATACACGCACACTCATGCTCGATGGCATAAAAACTACCGAAATGGCAATTGTGAATATTAAAAAAAAAAAAAAGGAAAGCAGCGGCATAAAGAGAGTAGAGAATCAAGCTGAGTACGACTACTAATACTACTTCTACTACTGGCAAGCCAATGCATAGAAGCAGGCGAAAGAAAACGAATCGTTAGCTAGAGGCATGCCACACAGATGAGGAGGCAGGCAGGCAGCAAGGGGGCTGAAACTCACACATACAGAGAGAAAACAATAAGTATATCCAATGCAACATACATACAAACCGAAATGGTAAAACCACCCTCATAGTGTAGCTTTATGCCTGTGTCCTGTGGCACAATTGGCAGGCAGTTGGGCTGAAGGGTGGCCGTATAGAGAAGGGCAGATGAGGCAGGGGCAGGCGGCAGGCGGCAGGCAGCAGGGAGCAGGGACAGGCGGCAGCAGGGGCTAGGCCAGCAACCGAAACCAAAAACCGAAGCCGAGAGCTACGCATTCAAATATACAAAAGTCGCCCAGCAGACGTCGAGACGAATGTGCGCACGAATCGGCACACACACACACACACAGTCAAACACACACACACACAGTCAAACACACACACCCACACACAGTCAAACACACACACACACACACACACACTTAGCTAGCACACAGCGATACACATTTTATTTTATTATTCCTTTGCTTGCTTTTATTTTACTTTATTTTATTTTACTTTTTTGCTTTTGTTCTTTCGCTTCTTTTTTTTTTCATTTACGTTTTGTTGTTTTCCACATTTGTGGCAAACAAAAGGTGCTCCTGCGCAGGATCAGCGAATCGCTGTGAACTCTGAGCCGCACTGAGCCCCAAACGGAGCTTCCTCCCCTTTGCCCACATCCCACTGCTCCCTCCTTCGTCCTGCCGCCGCCACCGTCAACCGCTGTTTCATTGTCCAATGACTTGTACATTTGTTCAGCTAGCGATGTTGCTGTTGCTACTGCTGCTGCTGCTGTTGTTGTTGTTGTTGTTCCTGTAGCTGTCATAATGTGAACCCCACCCCCCCCCCCCTACGCCCCATCATCATCATCGCCCTGCGCACTTTGTGCCGCCCACATACGCACAGTGTGTGTGTGTATAAAGTGTAGCATACTTTGCAGCGCAGCAACGTAACGGGTCAGGCCCCAAAGCGTAGAGCGCTGTAATTGTTTCGCCAATTTCAAGTGCCGTGCATAATTCTCCAACATGATTCAATACTTTCGCCAGAGTGCCCCAGCAGCAACAGCAGCAGTAGCAGCAGTGGCAGCAACCACAATGGCAGCAGCTACCCCCGAAATATAGCTGCAGGACGAAAACCCCGACGAAAACTACACGCTAAAAGCAAATATACCAAAATATACGCAGACAGAACGACAGACAGACAGACGGACGGACGGACGGACAGACAAGCGTGCAAATACGTATGGACAGTTGAAATGACGGGCTTTACACACACATATATGTATTTTATTTTTTTTTTTTGGCATGTTTCGTGTGGATTAGAGTGGCTCTAATATGTAGCAAGCTCCCTCTTAGGTGATGTGTGGGGAAAAAACGAAAGCAGAGAAAGGAAATATTTAAGTAACTCAAAGAGTTGCCTTTGGCATTTCCTTCTTATCAAACTGACAGTAATCGAGCGCATTAACATCGTATCGTAAACTAAAGCCTCTTCAGCTATATTGACACGAAATGCGATTTTCTGAAATTCATTTAACGAATGCTGCTTTGAAGCTGTGTAAAAAAGAAGGTGGTATACTTTTTTTTATTTAAAGTCCACAATCTTTAAGAAATAGATGGCTCCTACTTTATAATCCGATTTAATCTCAGCACAGCTGAGTTTTATGAATTTATGTTCCCCCTACTATGCCTTTAAAATAGGTAAGGAGTGGCAATAGAAATTGTAACAGTCTACTGGGAAAGTATATGGCCATCTGTAAGCACAGATGAACAAAAGAACTTCACATTTAGTAGTATCAGGAAGTTGTCGTTATAAATAAGAGAGTAAGAGAGAGAAAGATGGAGAGAGAGACAAAGAGACAAAGAGAGAGAGAGAGAGATGAGAGAGAGAGAGAGAGAGAGATGGAGAGAGAGAGAGACAGATGGAGAGAGAGAGAGAGACAGATGGAGAGAGAGAGAGAGACAGATGGAGAGAGAGAGAGACAGATGGAGAGAGAGAGAGACAGATGGAGAGAGAGAGAGACAGATGGAGAGAGAGAGAGAGAGAGACAGATGGAGAGAGAGAGAGAGAGAGTAGAGAGAGAGAGAGACAGAGACAGATGGAGAGAGCGAGACACAGATGGAGAGAGAGAGAGAGAGAGAGAGAGAGAGAGAGAGAGACAGATGGAGAGAGAGACAGATGGAGAGAGAGAGACAGATGGAGAGAGAGAGAGAGAGAGAGAGACAAATGCAGAGAGAGAGAACAAGAGAGCCCCAGATGGAGAGAGAGAGAGACAGATGGAGAGAGAAAGGTACAGAGAAGAGAACAAGAGAGAAGTAAGAGAGAGAGAGAGAGAAACGAATATGAGAGCAAGTGAGAGTAAGCGAAATAAGAAGAGGCCATTAAAGAAGAGAAAGAGAGAAGCACTACACACTTACATATACAGATTACAAACATCAACCATCAACATCTGCATGCCTTACTTGAATTCTTGAGAATCGCATAGAAGGGCGACATTTAATATACGTGATATTTAAACTACTAAGCAGCGTAGATGTTAATAAAAAAAAGTGAAGTAAACATAATTTTCTTCTGATTCGCGTTCTAATACAGACGGACATGTTTAGATTGACTTGGCTGATGATACTGATAAGAAAATATACATGCTTTATGAGGTCACGAATGCTTCCATTAGCCTATTAGATACTTTTACACAGCTTCATTGGTCTCCTTTTACCCATTTGTAATGGGTTTATAAGTTGAGCTAAACAAGTCGAAACTTGGGATCGAAGCTGACAATCAAAGCAACAAACATATGTGCCCAAACTGAAGATATACTAATGTTATACCAATTACTCATAATTAGTAAGGAACTTTATTATGACAAGCACTTTCAGCCAGTTGTACAAGCGGTTGTTAGACATGTGTGCACTTATCTGAACGGCTGAGTATATCTCGGATTTGGATCTGGATGTGTAATGACAGCTTTAACGCGCTAACAGCTCCTTAACCCAATTAAAACGCCCCCTCCTCCCCTTACCTTGTGGTGGGTGTGGACACATTAAGTGCTTATGGAGCGAGTTCTATCGAAGCGCATAGCTCTGGACCACCCCTATTGACAGGACAATGGCTACGCAGCAAAAACAAAACACACACACACATCTGTATAGATATATATACACACTCACACATATAAGCGTAGCTCAAAGAGCATGACGCTTCGTTTTAGACTCATTTGCGTTTGCATTTGGAATTTGGACTTTCGTTTCGGTTTTGGTTAGCAGAAGGGAAGCAGCGAGCCGAGGGTGAAGTGGGTGCGGGTGGTCGGGTGGTTGGGAGGTTCGGGGGATGGGGAAGGTTGGCGCACCGAAATGCTTTTGTCTAACTTGAGTGAATTATGGTCAGCGGTCGGTGGTCGGACGGCGGTTGCTGACTGTTTGTTTCGGGCAATTTCCGTACAATTTGCCAGTTGTTGTTGTCGTTGCTGCTGTTGTTGCTGTAGCGGCTGTTGCTGTTGCTTTCTTATTGTTTTGGACAAAAAAAATTGTTATTTTTTTGTATTTTGGTTGATTTTTGGGTAAATTCGCTCATGTTGAAACAGTTGAAACGCATTATACGAGCACGCAGATCTGCGGTCACAAACTACTTATGGATTCAATTGAGCATGACCGAGGCGCAGATGGAAGTGGAGGCGGACAAAGGACGGACGTACGGAGGGAATGGCCTGGGATGGGATGGGATGGGCGCAGACACAAGCTGCGGCAGCTGACGCACTCTTTGTGTTTTTGTTGCCCACTAAAAATTATGCTCAAAATTAAATGAAATGTTGTTTGTCGTTGAGAAGGCATAGGGGATGGAGGGCTAAGCACTATAGGCAAACGAAACACTTTATGTGGCAGAAGTGTTTAAGATTACGAATTTTGTTTACAGCTAATGCGTACAAAGCCAACTGTAATGTTGAGTACCACAGATATAAATAAAATCAACAGTCGTCAAGATAACATAAGTTAAACTGTTAACAGTTAACATTTGCCTAACATAACTAAATTGCATTCTATGAATTGAAACATTTTTATTAGTTGAATATGTGCTCAATATTTAAAGGGCTGGGTTTTTAATAGAGTAAACCCTATCCGGAGAACTTTTGTGATTATGATCCGATGTTTATATAATTTTCAGATACTTATTATCAAGAATTTATTTTGAAAATTAAAGGAATATTATTTTACTATAAGCTGGGATTTTCAAATTTATAAATAAATATATGGTTCCTATTTCATATTAAATGAACAACTTTTTAAAATATCTTATACTTTACATTTAGTTACAATTTTGGGAATTTCTCACTATCGGATGTTATATTTTCCGAACATACTATATTTAAGAAAATATTCTTATACAAGTAAAAAGTGATTCTTAACTTTCGGATCAATTCCATTTTAGAACGATTCATGGATATTTGAAGGAAATTTTGTTTACCGAGCAATTTTGGCAATTTTAATTTGTGCCCCAAACTAGTTTCATTTGCCCCATCGTACGTACTATGGTGGGAGGTTTTGCTCGCCAGTCAAATTATAAATTCTTATCATAGCGCTACTTATCGGCATGCGTTACGCGCATTCTGCCATCTCGGGGGTCTTACTGTACTTGAAGGTGGTGTTGGTGTTGGTGTTGGTACTCACCATCTTGACGACCGCCCCAGCCACTGACGGACGTGGCCAGCAGCAACGTCAGCATCAGCGGTGCCAGCCAACTTTTTGCCGACGTCATGCTGCTGCTGTTGCTACTCCATGGCTGCTGCTGCTGCCTACTCCTGCTTCTGGTCATTGTTTTCGTTGTCGTGGAGGCGTCGCTGTTGCTGTTGCTGTTACTGTTGTTGTTGTTGCTGGTGCTGCTGTTGCCCAGCTGCTGCCAGAATTTCAGCCACGTAATGCTAGGAAGTTGATACCACTCAAGCAGCGACTGCTGCTTCTCCTGCTGCTCTAGACGTTCCAGCGCACTAATATCACCGTTATAGTTAAAGCACCTACATTCATCTTCATCATCATCGTTATCCTCCTCATCCAACGTTGTGGCCAACGCCGTTGTCGTTGTTTGCGAACTGTTTGTTGCTGCTGTTGCTTCACTTGTTGTTGCTGCTGCTGCTGCAGTGCTGATTGGATTTGTTGTGGGCAGCGAGACGGCTGCAGACGCCGCATGACTTTGTCGCTCGCGTCGCATTCGCTCACGTCGCTGGCGCCGCACAGCAGCCAGACATTCCAAGACACCACCGGCAGGAGCAGCAGGAGGACCAGCAGCAGGACCTGCTGCAACAATTGGCATAACTAATTGCGACGCCTGTCTGAGATCGATGCAGCGATGCGCCATTGCGTCCATTGCGGGTAACTGGATATCACGCTGCAGGAATTTGCACGACGATGAGCACATTGTTGCTGCTGTGGTCGCTTCTGCTGCCTCTGCTGCTGTGGCATGTTTATCATAATTTTTATGTTCCCCGTGCCGCTGACAACAACAGCAGCTGCTGCTGCTGCTGCTCTGCCTGTGGCTTAGCTCGCTGGCATGTCCGCCCGGATGGCAGAAAGGCGGTAAATAGATTAACGACGTGGCTCTCGTTCCTCTCGCCTTGGACGTGGCTGTTGTAGTCCTGCTAACGCTGCTGCTACTCGTCCTGTCCGTGCTCACCCTCGCTGTTGCCTGCTGCATTTGCTGTTGCTGCTGCTGCTGCTGCTGCTGCGTATTCTGTGGTGTGACACAAGACAAGAGTGGAATATTTGATGATTATTATTATATATATATATATATGTATATGCGAGCAGGGCATTGTAAAGCACAAGCATGGCTGACAGCGGCACAAGTCAGTGGCAAGAGTAAATATGATATAAGGTGGCAAACACTCTTCACGATTGCCGCATTTGAATATCAAATAAAGCGCCACCGCAGCGCCATTGTTGCCACACTCAGAATAAATATGAATGTCAACAAATAAAAATATAGTACAAATAATCCCAAGAACTGAGTATTTTTCAGAAAGTAAATAGCTAAAGAAAATATGCATAAATGTAGAAATGAATTTCCAAGTAACAGACAGAAAATTTCTTAAATGCGAAACATTTAATATTATTGTGGTCTTAAAAAAGTTCCTCAAAATTGCAAGTCTTTTAAATTAATACTTTTTTGCAGTGCTTTTCTTAACAACATAAGTTACTTGTGAAAAGTTGGAAAAAAGCTTTAAGAAAACTAAATTTTATTCTTAAGAAATGTATTTCATAAACTATAGAAATAATGTTTACCAAAAACAAAAATAATGTATGCTGTTTTTCCCAGTGTATGCTTACATACTAGACATATAAATACACATGCATATATAATCCCACGAAAATTCATTGTTCAACAATCCACACGCACAGCCTAAGCCCAGTGGAGCAGATGGGGGGCCAAGGCAAACCAAACCAAACCGAATGCAGTTGCCCCCAGAAATGAGAAGAGGAACGGAAAAAAAAACTTCCTCGGTGGCGCATTAAAAAGCAATAAAAATAAAAATAAATATGTGCTTGGGGAGGAAACCAGACACTCCAATCCAAATAAAAATGTCCAATGGCGCGTAAATCAAAAATCACGCGCTATAAACGAAAAAAAAAACGAATACAGCAATACAAAAAATTAAGACAAAATTTATAGATTTTGTATACAAATTTCTCATGTCTCCGGCTTTTGTGTTGCCTCTTCCGCTACTTTTTTTGTTTGTTGGTGTTTTTTGTTTTCCTGCATTTAGCGCCTCCGGGCAACGGGGCAACAATCAAACAATATCAACAAAACAACAACAAAAAACCACTTGAGAGCGCTTTTTTTTTAGACGTCGCATAGAAACTATTTGAAAAAGCTAAAAATTATGTAGGCACAAAAAAATGCAGGCAACACAAGGCACATAAATTAAAGTTGCCAAAGCCAAAGCAGATAATTTGTGGAAGTTGATTCCACACCGCATTATTATCATGTCCATAATATGAATTATTTGTAGGCAGTTTTTTGTCTGATGTTCCGGCAATTCCAAATAGATCAGCAGACAATTTACATTTATATATGTATGTATAAAATAGTCAAAATATATATATATTTGACTTCATTTCCTTCAGAGCTTGAAATTATCTTTGAATAGGTGTCTTGGGGACTATATTATTCTATTCTATATACTAGTAATATAAAAATACTAATAACTTTGGATATGAACAATTTGCACCTATGTATATAGTACTCAAACATATGTGATAGAATTTCGTTTAAGAGTCAACTTAACACAAGTGCTGAAGGATTATCACACACATTTCGAATCTGTGGGATCTGTGGAATAAGTTATATGAATGAAGTGTACCAGGAAATTTAAGGTGAAAGCTTTGAAAACTTGTGATATATAGCTAAAATCGACATTCGACATTGTATGGCAGCTATAAGATATAGTGGTCCGATCCGGCCGTTTCCGACAAATGTGCTGTCCCTTTGAATATTAAGTCTCTGTGCAAAGATTCATCACGATAGCTGAAAAACTGAGCGACTAGTTTCCAGACATACAGACAGACAATCATACGAACATGACCTGATCCACATGCTTTGTCATCCAAAGCTACTGGATTCAACTTTTGGGGGTCTCTGACGTTTTCTACTACCCATTGCACACTTCAGCACAAAATGGAAAAAGTCGATAAACAAATTTCTCTACCTATTAAAGTTATATGCCTAACTTGCTACATATTCTGGTAATTAAAGTCTTTTCAATCTTAAGCAAATATTTTATAACATTGAAATGTGCTGGTAATTAGGACACATTTCTAATTAATATAACCAATTAGTGTTAGTTATTGAGTTTAGCAGCAGGAATTGTAAATCTGGCAAAGGTTCGTTAGGGGCGGGATACTGACGTTGGTACTTAAAAGAGCAATTGCTTCGAATATCTTTGAGCACATTATGCACACTAATGAGTATGTGAATGAAAGCCAACCCCCTAAGCATTATATGGCTGCCACAGCCGAAATCAAAAGGCCAGAAACGAGAAAATTCCCTATACCCCCCGTCTCTTCCCTCCCACCCTCCCCCTGACTTTTGGCCAACTTTGCCATGCGAGCTATAGATGGTGGAGGAGTGGGTGAGTAGGAACACATAATGCAATTTTCATGTTGTGTAAGCGCTGCTCTTAGCCCATCATCTATGCTAATTAAGTTAATTAAAAAGTACCAGCAAAGTATTTGCACTTGGCCAACTTCACGTCATAATCAAAGTTGAAGCGCATCGCATGGAGAGAAGCCCAAGTCATGTCAAATGCTCTTAAAAAGCCAAAACGACGTCGACGACATCAATGCTGCTGGCTGATGCCTTTGTGCAGGCAGAGAATGGAGCTGGAGCTGGAGCTGGAGATGTAGCTGGAGATTGTGATGCGATAGCTGAAGATGAAGCTGTAGATGTCGCTGCCATTCACACTGTCAAGTGTCTGCATAAAAAACTCAAAATAAAAAGATTGGAGAGTAGCAAAAAGGAAGGCAGCGACCAAAAACGAGGCCAATTATAAGCAGCATCATTAATTTAAATAAAATTAATTTCCCATTGGCTGCCACAAAAGAAATGAGGCAGCAGGCGCGGCGGCGGTTGGCCAATAAAACATTTAGACGGAATTATAATTTTGTATTTCGCTTTATTTATAATTTACGTTGAAAATGTGAAACACCTGACAGCTAAAAAAGGAATTTATGTTTGCATGTTTCCCATTAATTTATTTTTCCAGGGCGACGCGCCTCTGCAGGAAAATGCCAGCCCAGACCAGACCAGTCAGTCCCCCTTTCCGCCCCCCGCCCCCTTTCCGCCCACTCATCCCCAATGAACCCCGCATGAAACGGCGGCGCTGCACGAAAATGCACAGCGGGCAATGGAAAAGGCCCAAAGAAGACGCTATCATGGCAAAAATATGCACAAGGCACATTTTGCCATCACGTTTGGACTATAAAACAGCAGCAGAGGAGCAGGAACCAGCAGCAGCAGAAGAAGACCCCGCACCCAGTCTGAGTCTTGAGTCGAGCGAGTCTGGCAGGAGTCGCTGATGATGTTGTTGATGACATGCAGCGCCGGGGCCTGCATCGAAAACGGCAAGACACCAGACCAAGACCAGCAGGACACAATAAGATACGGAGCGTGGCAGTTGTGACTGATCGACTAACAGATGCCCTGGAATGCATTTTGAAACATTCTCTGATCAACATTTATGAATTCAGTTTTAACAGAATTTGAGTTTTAATCGCAGAATCTACTTGATAAACACACCTATAATCTACGATTCTGTAATTCCCTTTAACACGCCTTGAAGTAAAAGATAATATTTGTTGTTTGTGAAAGACGGAAGCTATCAATAACTTGACATATGCTTTATCTTTGTCAAACAACATATATTGTGTCTAAAGCTCTGAAATATACCCAAAAAGTGTAATCGATATTAGATGTTTATCGATTTCTAACATATTTCTTAAGTAATGAGGTGTATAAAGTATAAAGTGCACATCAAATTTGAGCTCTTTAGATATTATAGTCTATAAGAAAGATAGATATCACTAGATTGACTCAGACATTAAAATTATTGGCTTAAGTTACAAGATTTTACGATTATGTTCAAACTTGTCTTGTCTTATAATTCTAACACGGATATTTCAAAGTTCTAAATATATTTGATTAAGTGAGCATTTCATGAATATTCTTGGATCAAGAATACATAAATGTAGTGAAAGAGGTATTCTACTGCCTGTGCCTCACACTTGCACAGCATTGAACATTTACAGGGTATCACAATGAGACACAGTCGATGACTCGGCGCAGTGGAAAACTTGTCAAGTAAATATAAACGAAATATGTGGCACGGTTACCCGTTCCAAGTGTTCCACCCCGTACCGCTCCGCTCCGTTCCGTTCCGTTCCGCCTACCGCCTGCCTCCTGTCGCACTGGCGTCTTGTGGCACTTGTTTTATTTTATTCCCATTTTATTATTATTTCTGTCCCGGCCAGCAGAAGATGCCGACGAAGTCGACGGCAAAGACACATAAAAAATATATTTTTATGCAACATTTTTATGATTTCCGTCTGGCTGCGACAAAAAGCTGGACCCGCAACTGGCAGCAACTGGCAGCAACTGGCTACCCAGCTTCCATCATTCTACGAAAATGGGCAACACCTCCTTCACCTGCTTTCAATTAAACGACACTTTCCCTTCATGCGTTGCAGCATATTTCTCATTGCGAATTGAAATGTTTGTTGTTTGCTGTTTGCTGTTTGTTGTTTGCTCTTTGTTGCCAATCCGAAATGGCAACTGCGAATGGAAATGGTTCCGTGGGGTTGCTGCTGCTGCTGCTACTTCTTCCTCTCCTGGTGTTGATGGCTGACATTCGGAAGGAATGGGCATCAACATTTCGCTCCCTTGTCTCACTTCATCAATCATTAATTTCGTTTATTTTTAGTGAAAATAATCACTTTGTGCAACACATGCGACCCGACATGAGTTTCGCATGTGCTTTCGCATGTGTTTGTCAGGGGGCGTTAAAAGACGCTCCACGTCCAGCTTTAAGCAATTATCAAATGGACCCAGCCGGTTGATTCAGGGTGGGGGCCGATCATATATTTGACTGTGAAATGACTTTATTGGTTTTGTGGCAAATTGGGTTGGTTTCTCTGTGGCCAGCTGAACACTTTACCAAGGGTAGTAAAAGACACACACACACAGACACACACACATGTGCCAGCAGGAGACAAAGAGCTTGGGTTACGCAAGGTTAAGCTGGGATAATAAAGTATTCGACAAGCCGTAAGTACCGTATAAATTGTCCAAGACATTTTTTCAGTCAGGTAAAGAAAAAACCTCTGAACAGCATGCATTTTTTACTAGGAAAGTATGCAATTCCGGGGTTAGAAACTTGCCGAATGGGAATCAGGCGAGTCTTTAATGGCTATACCTTCTTTTATTTGAATACTCTGTTCTTTAAAGGCACGGAGTATGTATTAGTTTTGACCAATGTCTATTCGTTCATATTTTTTGCTTTGTTTGATTACTAATCAATTTTTGTAATCCTATCCGAAATTGTTTAGAACCTGCACACTAAATGCATTTGCTACTCAATTTGCTTTAAGTTAAAGAAAAGTCTATTTATGGAAGTTTGAGTTGGTGAAAGTTCGCTAAATGAATACACTGGGTAAGTTCTCAAGAGGCTAAGCATTTAAATCGAAGTTCTTCTAAAAATTAAGTCTCAACTTCTATAAAAAAGAGAATCATTTGGTTTGGTCTCCGTGTATAAAGCGCAAATTGAACTTTGCAAAAGTCGGTCCGCGATTACTGCAGTGACTCCTATTTTATCTTCAGACTATACCAACTGTGCAATCTTTGTATGACTAAGATATCTATGTATATGCATATAAAAGCGTATCTCGGGAATTACGTAGTATTCATACATAGCTTGCTGATCTTATCACAATGAGTAGCCCAAGTATTGTAGTCATTACTTTTCATACCCAACACCCACACACACACGCGCAATGTTGGAAGTAAATTAGTCAACACGCTGAAACAACTGTCGTTCGTTCTAAGGGTGGGGAAAGGGGGCGCCCACCCGAGAGTAATTCACTTAATGCAACGCATTTCCGCTGCGGGTTCGTAATGCTATCGCTATCTGAAAACCCATTGCAGACCAACATGATTTTTATCAATCATACACACGTATATATGTATGTGTATGTGTGTGTGTGTGTGTGTGTGTGTGTGTGTGTACAACTGTCGATAGCATAAATATGACGAGCGAAGTGCAATTGCAGTGCGCGCACCTCATTGAACTTTTCAGACAACACACAATTTGTCCGATAAGGAAAAAAGTCTACACGAAACACACAACACGAGGAGAGCAGTGGAGAGGGAGGGCGAGGCGGGGTGGCAGGGGGCGTGGCGGGCACTAATGGCCACCATTAATAATTGAAAAACTGAAACAGTTGAGCATGTGAAGGAATAATGGGGGGTGGGATGCCAAAGCATAGGTAGCCAAGTCAAAAAAGGCAGAGTGGGTGGCTGGGGTGGGTGGTGACAAAAATCTATAACCAAAAAAAAAAAAGAACAGTTATGAATAAGCGAACGAAACGAAAACGAAGCAACGAGCGAGAGACGCAGGCACAAGAGAAGAAAAAAAAACTGTTAAAGCTACAACACAAACCTGTTCTATGTTGGCGTCGCTGTTGTTGTTGTAGCTGATGCTGCTGCTGCTGCTGTTGTTGTTGTACTTGTAGTACATGGCGAGTCCGAGAGGCTGCGACACGGCGACAATGTTATCGTTGTTGTTGTTCTTGTTGCAGCCTCAGCTGTATCCGAATTTAAGCAAATCGCGTGCAAAGCGTCGCCAAGCAGCATTTGGGAAAAATTACAGCAACAACGAACAATTTGTGTGTGTGTGTGGCTTTCTTTGTTGCTGCTGCTGCTGCTGATTCTTCTTTATTTTTTGCAGACGAATTTTCCGCTGCAACCAAAGAATCGCAATACGCGGCGCACGAAACGAAACTGAGACGGCGACGGCCAACGGCAAACGGCGACTGAGTCGTGCGCTGCTCTTTGTGCACACAATGTAGAGCGGGACGGGGTGTATATATATTGGAGCAAGGTGTTTCCAAAACAGCGACGCGGCGAATTCAGTGCGTCTGTCTGCGCAAAAGCAGAGCGGAGAGCTGCTGAGAAGGCTTTGGCTTGTTGTTGCTGCTGCTGCTGCTCTTGTTGTTGTATTGTGTGTGTGTGTGCTTCTCCCACCACCAGCAGGCGCGGCGAGTGGGTAAGTTAAGTCTGTCGACTTATATATTTTGTTGGGGCTGCTGCTGCTTGCGCTCGCGCTCTGCCGCCTGCCTCTGTGTCAATCGAATTAAACTGAGAGCAAACTGAGTAATTGGGTTTAGATATTTTTCCGCAGATATCGAGACAATGTTATATTTTTCTTATTGTGCGCACACATTTATTAATTCAATAATTGTGCTGGCTCCTCAATTAGGCGAGTTGATATTTTTGTTGAAAGCAAATGCAGCAGTCACACGCACACACACACTCGCGCTCACACACACTCACGCGACAGTGTATACAAAAAATCTGCACACAGTTTTAGCTGATTTCGATTCTGGCGTTGTATGTTGAATAAACCTTGAACTTAAATGTATTTCGTTGCACTACTCTGAGAGTTTTCCACACAGTTTCTCACAGTTCACATTTTTCTTTGTTGCTTAGTATTATCTTTGCTTTGCAGTGTCTTGCGAGCAGCGGCACAGCCTGTGCGCAGCGAAAACTTCTGCTGCAATACACAAATTTCTTCTTTTCTTATTTGCTGCGCGCACACCACCTACCAGAAGCTGAGAAAATAATAAAATATCTACGCGACGCGCGAGACGTCCGTACGCTTCGATTCTGTTGAAAAGAATGAGCGTCTCTTGTATCGATGTTTCGATATGCCAGCAGTATGTTAGCAATAGTTCGATTAGTGGTCCATCTTGCGCGATACTATCGATAACTTTGAGCTAGTTCGTTTGAACAACTCTTTTTCGACACGATAGCTGCCGTTTGCATTCAATTAAGTGATAATAAGCCATTGAATAGCAATATGGAAAATATCAGAGTGGCTTAGATTTTGGGTAGATCTACTGAGCCAGTTCACTTATTCACTCAATCGTTTGCAAATGAAAATATGCAAACAAAATATATTCATATTTCACATATTGCAACAGAGCTTATTATAACTCTTGCGTGCAGCAGAAGTCTTAACTAATCGCAGACACTTAACGCTTTTCCGTTGTGCAGTTAGTCATACCTATTTGTTCAGCTTTGTTCCAGCGCAACGCAGTCTCAAGCAGAAACTCATGCATGTGTGTGTGTACTGTGTGTTCGCACACACACATCGCATGGAATTTATGAGATCCAATCCAAGTGACTGAAAGTCTGAATCAGCTTTCTTGTCTTCATTCTTCGTTTCCTTTCGCATGCCAAGCTTTTGTGTAAACAAAAACACACACAGCGTTTACACAAGAAATTAGCAAAGTGGAGTGTACAATATCACTTTACGAGTTCGACAGCAGCACACAGACATACATACTTACACATAAATAACAGTAATGGGAGAGAATCGTTCAATTACAGACGCACTGGAAACCAATGTCAATCGCTTACTTCGCGGAACTCAACTGTTTATCTTCCTTGAGATGTTTACTATTTACAATATTTCATTTCCTACTACGCAGTTTATTGCGACAGATCGAAATTAAGACATCCGGAAACTAGAGTTGCAATTTTTACGACTTTTTTGAATACTTACGTTTTTCAAATAGGAATTTTTTGAGATTGTGGACGAGTTTATATATAAAACTCTTCACATATTTTGAAAGTGATTTTAATGCCAGCTTTGCAAATTGAATCCCCTATTTTACACACTTTTTCAACAAGTGTCACAGTCAAAAAATTGGACAATAAATTCGTAGACGATCTGCTAGAAACAAAAAAAAAACCCACAAATTCCCATCAGTCCTCCACAATTTGGGGGGCACAAAATAAGAACCCCTTCACTTCAGTCCAAATTAGTAGCTTCCTACTGATTAAATCATTGTTTAGACAACCTATTCGAAAACCTTTATTAACTAAGGAAAAGAAAACTTTGGTTCGCCGCTACTGCGAGCTGGGCGTCTCAGGCGGTTGTTTCTTGGGCTCCATCAGAAACTGCGGCCCGTGATTGTGCTGCTGATTCTTGACCATCAGTTCGCCGGTGCTGGAGCAGGTGATAATCCGGGCCGCGCATCGCAGGTAACGATTCCGGGCGCACAGCCAGTAGGTTTTGGTACCACGGCTATTATTACGGAAGTACTCGAATCCGCCCATCAACAGTTTCGGTTTGCCTTTAGTGCCCTTGACAATCATGATGCCCTGCTTGCGGACCAGTTCTGTAAGCATAGTAAGAGCAAAAAAATAGTACAACATTAGCTAAGCGATCATATGAGGATAATACTGAGGATTAACTAAAATAGCGTGCCTTATCCTATGCCCCAGGGACCGTAACAGCTGTGAGTTTTATTTATAAAAATCATTTTCAACAGATATTTGGAATTTATCTTAAAAAATAGGTTATTTGTGATTTTGATTTTTGAATTTTTTTAATAACGTATTTTCAAGACTTTTTAATTAGAGATTTATATTAAATGAAACTAATTATAAAAATCAGTCAAAGTTTTTATGTTTCAAAATTATTGATCGATTCGAATGAAGTAAATAACCGATTTTCAATACTCAACAAATTAAAGTCCACAATAATCATAATTTTTGAGTAATATACTGAAAGTAATACAAAAATAGTTAAATTTGTTGTTAAAAATTGTTTTTGTTTTACTTTATAGCAGTTATTTTCGGTCCCTGCTATGCCCAAGGTCGACAACGGGTTAAGCTTTTGATTTGCAACAGAGTTTATTAAGGCTATAACTCGAAACGTAGAATGCTTTTAAGGTTTGGCAATGATCCGACATAAAAAGAAAACTACTGATATCAACTGCATCGTTTTCTTTCAGGGAATGGGAACGTAGTTTTCATCATTGATGCGAGTGCTTGGCATATTTGAGTCTATAAACCTCCTGGCCGCCATGCAGCTCGTGCGTTGTGGCCCGCACCTTGCAGTTGGCACTGCGATAGCGGGCACATCGCCAGTTGATGCTGCTCTTCAGCTTGCGGTCCATGACGAACTCGTGTCCAGCTATCAGCAGTTTGCGTTTCTTTTTGCGCGTGCTCGTAAAGTTGGCCAGCAGGAGCATATCTGGAACGGAGAAATGGAACATGGGTTAGTGCTAAAGGCTGATAAGCAATTGCGGCTCAACTTGTAACGCTATTATTATACCCTGAACCCATTAAAAATGGGTAAAAAGAGTATTATTTATTATTATTGCGGTGTCTGATTTACTTTGCTATAGTTGTATGAAAATAAAATTGTAAATATTGCTAACACATTAAACAAATCAGTTTAAAGTTGTGGTGTTTATTTATAAATATTGTTTAATAGTTACTCTTGATTTTTGTTATAAAAATCTAAAAATAATTATTAAATTTAATTGTGATTTCTATCCTCAAAAATAACAGTTATTTTGGATTTTTAAGTTCTTCACTAAGGGTTATTTAATACTTTTCAAATAACTATAAAAATCAGTCAGACTTTTCAGAACACTGATCAAAATAAAAATACTAGCTATTTTTTGAGTAATAGAATAATAGTAATATGATAATGTCCTCTAAAGTACTCTAACACATATCCTTAGCAGTGATTATTTTGTTTACTTTTAGATTTGCTCGATAACTGTTATTTTCTGTGTATTAAACATGTTTGGAAATTTGATCCTGGGTGCGGCCGCGCAACTCGCCCCGCATCCTGCGTCCGTATTCATCCGTCCTGTGATTATGCTTACAAAAGTGCACAATCTGGTTATTCAGTGTGTGAATCCTGCCATGGCACTTGCGCACAGTGGTATATTGACAGCAGCGCCAATAGGTCTTGTTGTTGATGGTCTTCTCGCGTATGTAGTAGAAGCCGTCCTGCAGCAGCAGGATGCGACCCTTTTGGCTGATCACATAGCAAAAGTTCGGCACCTCTGCAACGATATACAATGATATAAAATATAATAGTATTTAAACATATTATGCCTACAATAAACTGAACCTATAAGCTAATAAGTATGCGTCGAGCAATTTTTGTGTGTTGCCACATTGTACATTTTGAACTTTATTCTTAAATATAGATAACTGACGCCGATCTCAACTATACGCTATGCACTACGCTCTGTCGCCTAGAGCGCCTCGTCAGTCAGTTCGTGCAGCTCGTGCACCACCTCCTGGTGCAGCTCGAAGCTGACTGCGCCGTCCATGTCGCGCTCCAGCTTCACCTGCGCCGCATCCTGCACCTGGGTCATGGGATGCGCCTTGCTGGAGCTGTACTTGTTGCGCTTGAGCTCGGCATGGTGGTGCTCCGCCTTGTTGATGATGAACTTGGGCGGATTCTCCTTGAGCATTGTGATGCGGGCAGGGCACTTGAGCTTCTTGGTGGCCATCGAACTGCAGCGCCACAGGATCTTCTTCTTGTTCTCGCTCATGATCAGGAAACGGATGCCATTGGCCATGATGGCGGGACGACCGCGCAGCGACTGTGTGAAAAAGACGAGCACATCCTCCGGATTAGGCACCTCCTCATTGGCCAGCACAACTGCAAAGGAATATGGACACAAGTCGACAATTAGTAAATGTTTTAGCTGCATGCAATGTAATTGGGGTATTCAAGTGGTTTGTGGGCGGTTCGTAGTTTGTTTATAGTTTTTCTTTTTTATCCATTTTATTTACAGGCGAACAAAACGTATGTTTGAAAGTCACTTAAATTAAGCGATGTTGAAGATCTGCGCATCGACCTCAAGCCCAACAGCGGGCAGACTAGGCACGCGGGCGACTCTCGTCCTGGATGCAGCTGGCTGCTGCTTCTCCTTGGTGTCTCTCTTCACGTGACAGTGCTGATGGATCTGCCGAAAGTCACTGTAGTCGAACTTGTTCATGCAGATGAGCACGGGACAGCGCACATGGCGATAGTACCAGTGACAGCGCCAGAAGAAGTTCGTGCGATTCTCGTTGTTGCGAAAGAACTTCAGGCCGTCCAGCCAGAGTAGCTGCCCGCCGCGCTTCGAGACGGAAAACTGTATCTTGGGCTTGTCACCGCTGTACTGGCCGTGAGTTGAAACTGCAAAAGGTAAGCGGAAAAGTGAAAGTATATCTAGATTAGTAAGGGCTACGCTGGGGGCGAGAAATAAATCGTTTAGGCAATTGCTTACATTGAAAAACCACTTGGACATTTGTGTGCTTTAATACAGTAATTGAAACTCAACACCCCTTAAGAGCTAGCAAATAAACTATTTAACTAAAAGTCGTAGCATTGCTTGGACGACTTGTACTCATGCAAGGGAGGCGGCGCCGAGCGCGAGGATGAGGCTCGTGGCAGCGGCTGCTGATGGGGGGCGGGTGAGAGTAGCGCAGCATCCTCCACAGCAGGCAGCTCACTGGTGTCCAACTCCAGCGGCTGCTCCTTGGCTGCGATTGGCAGCGGCTTGATCTCAATGTCATTGCTCTCCATGTGCTGATGCTGGTGGCACAATCTCAGGATGAGCGTCGACTCATCGTGTATGGCAATGGCCGGACAGCGCTCCTTATAGTAGTTGCGACACTTCCAGTACTGCAGATGGCCGCGCTTCTTGTTCCGGAAGAAGCGAAAGCCATTGATGACCAGCAGCTTGCCGCCGTTCTTCTTCGAGTCGGCAAAGTCAATGTGAAACGCTGCAAGCGGCAAAAGAAAGTCCAGATTAGTGACAATAAATAGAAGAAAATAAAGTACAAACTACTTCTAAGCATAAAAGTTAATCGACAGGCAGTAGGTAGTCCTATGTAAAAGTAATTTATTTAGTGTCAACTATCTGAACATCTTGCTTAAGCCTAGGCTTATTTGCGGCTAAGTGGCAGTAGAGCGTCGGCCTTTGGCTTGACCTTCTTCAGCATGCCCGAGGATGCGGCATCCTCAATGATCGACAGCTGTTGCGATAAGCTGACGCGGTGCAGAAACTTGGGCTTGTGATTGTGGTCAAAGTTGCGCTTGATGATCCTCGCCTGCCCATCGCTGTCCAAGGCGGTCACCACGCGCGCTCGACACACAGTTACATCCTGCAAAAGGTTATCAAATTAGCAATTAGTTGTAATAAACACTAGTCTACAAATGCTGGTTTCTTATAGACTTTTCTAGAATGCAATTATTTTTTTTTTTTGACTACATCACATCTTGATCGATCTGCATAAATAGTAGTTCGTTATAAGAAACCAGATCTCTCTTTTGGTGTAAGCTAGTGTAATACACACCTTTCGCGAGCATATCCAATAGGTGCGCGAGGCGGAACTGCGATTCTTGACAAACTTCTGCTCGTTGTGCAGCAGAACTGTGCGTCCTCGTTGACCCGTGCCAAAGACCGCTAGCTCTGAAACGATGTGCAGGTGAATGATTAGCAAAATGTTGTACAAAGTCAATATACTAGTGCTAGAGTAAGGGCAAATAGAAGGCTAGCAGTGGTTTATGAGTTGTGCTAAGATTTATTGAGATTTCAAAAAAAAGCGAGTCAGTGTTTTGGAAGTTCCGGTCTAGGCATGATTGTGCACGCCCGATATGGCCACATAGGTGGGCTTGTTCTTGTTGGTGATCATGAACACCTTGCAGTTGGCCCGCTTCTTGACGCAGACCCAGTAGATGGTCTCGCCATAGACGCCGCAGCGCAAGAAGCGCTGACCATCATAGTTCAGGACATCGCCTTGCTGCGTGCGCTCATAGCGCACACGATCCCAGTCGTCCAGGGTGCGAGAGAACTTGCGCTTGGCGGACAATCCACGGCACATGGTCTGCTTCACAATGCCGCTGGACTTGGGCAAGAAGCTCTCGTTGCCATAGTCGCCCAGAACGTTGGGATCCAGTTCGCACAATGCTGCAAGGAAAAATACACAGAAAATTAATATGATTCAAAAATTGCAAGTATAAAAAACAAGTAATATTTAAAAAAAAATATTTTAAAAAATGTTAAACAATTAAAACAACTTCGTGCACTTGATTTTTAATAATAATTTATATTTTCTTTTCGCTAGATAAGTCAGTAATTTACTTCCAGTTAAAAAAAGCATAAGTTGAGACTTCAATCAGCTAAAAACAAAAGAAATCAAAAGTTAATAAAAATTACAAAGAATATACAAAACAGGAGTGCTCTAGTCGACAGTGACCGACTAGGAGATACCATGTACCCAACTCAGTCATAGTTACTAATCTGTTAAGGTCTATAGGCAAGGTATTTGGTAGCTCCAATTCTTAAGACTTTCAAGATATGGCTGGTTGTAGTTTTAAAGATATTTTTTAAACGGGATGAGGTATCGATAAAATGAAATAACTTCATGTGACGGGAGAATGCGAGAACTTATAATCCAAATATTACGTCCCTATGCCTTTAAGTCTCAGAGATCCGCGTGTTTATACAGACGGACAAACAGACCGACATGTTAATACTGATCAAGAACATATACATAATTTCGAGGGATCGGAGATGCTTCCTTATGCCTCTTACATACAATGCAGGTTTTAAATACACAGGACTAATTCAAAAAACTCACCCGCAACAATATCGCTTTAACTCCAACTTGAAGTATAATGAACTATGGTTTTACACTTAATTAGTAACTATCGTAGAATTAGTTTATATTGCCTCATTTAGCTAATCTTGCTCCTAGACAAGAACTACGCATGATTGTGCACACCGCTGATGGCATAGCGCGACTCTCCGCTGGTCGTGGTGTTTGTGATGATTCTGGCGCGGCATTGCTTGCGCCACTTGCTGCACTTCCAGTAGACCTTGTCCTTGTAGGCGGCGTTGCGCAGATAGCGATGCTCGCCACAGTGCAGCACACTGTTGCCCGCGGGCGTCTTAATATAGTGTATGTCGTCCATCGTTTTGGCCAGACGCACACGCTTCAGCAGCGCCGGCGCCGAGGCACGCCGCTGGGCGCTGATGACCTGGAAGTGCACTGAAAGGCAGAACATAATCTTGATTAGTTGAAATTCATTGGAGGCAATAAAGAGGCCTATTGTACAACAATATATATGTGGAACAGTGCATGTAGTTACTGATGAGCTGATGAGTTGAGCCCATTTACTTTATTGTTTAGTCTCTTAGCAACTAGTCCTAACTTGCAATTTATGGCTACTGCAACTGCTGCAGATCTTCGATGCTTAGATTAAATGAGCGCAGCTCGAGCGTCAGATCCTCGTCCACCTCTGTTTTCACATAGCTGGCCATTGCCTTGGCCGCCGACTTGGGACCCGATTTCACCAGCGGACTGACGATGGACAGTCGCTTCTTGCGATCCATGTTGAGGCAGGTGTGATGACAGGACTCGAGCACAATCTTGTGCACGCCCTCAATCACATTGGTGACGACGCGTGCACTGCACTTGGTGCTGCCCTAAAGTGGAAGATGAACACATTAATATGCTGATATTAGATTTGATTACAGTGAAGGTGGATGGAGAAAATCAAGTTAGTAAATAAGTGTGGACGTTAGAATCAGATAGAAAAGCACTCAGTATTGTTAAAATTCTAGCTGATTGACACAAAATTTGGCATGTTTTAAATATTTAGCAAACTAAACCCAAAACAAGATGGAAACGATTATCTTCGGCGTGCCAAAGATTTTATACGGTTTTCGAACCTTTACACAATTCCAGTTGTATGGCAGCTATAAGATATAGTGGTCCGATCCGGCCGGTTCCGACCAATGTACTGTCCCTTTGAATAATAAGTCTCTGTGCGAAGTTGTATCACGATAGCTCAAAAACTGAGGAACTAGTTTGCATACATACAGACAGACAGACAGACAGACGGACATGGCTAGATCAACTTGTTTTGTCATTCTAAGCATACTGGCAGTAACTTTTGGGGGTCCGACTCTTCCTTCTATGCGTTACAAACTTCAGCACAAACTTTTCTTCGAAAAGAGTATAATGAAGTACTCACCTTTTTGGAGCATATCCAGTAGGTTTTGAGGCCGCTGCGACGATTGCGCACATAGTTGTGGCCATTGAAGGCCAGCAGCTTGCAGCCGCGCTGCCCCTTGACAAACGAGAGCAGCGAGTGCTTGATCACATCCCGATGCAGATTATCCAGATCGTCCAGCACATCGCAGCCATCTGTGAAGGGAGTTGAACAGGAATTAGTTGTGTGTACGTGGAAAGTAGTTAACATTTTGGGGCGAGACTTTTTGGGGGACAAGTTGTGATGCAACACTCGAGTTTTAGCAATGACATAAATGTTTTATTTAAACGAAATAAACCCTAAGACTAAAAACACGACTAGTATGGCGGATGATTGTGCTGACTGCACTTGATGATCACGTCATGATCCTGCACGGTGACTACGCGCGCCTTGCACTTGTGAGCGCCGGCCCGGGCGCAGGACCAATACGTCTTCGCTCCGGTGGCCTTGTTCCTTGTGAACGTAAACTCGCCGATCTTCAGCTTGCGACTGCCCCGAAAGCCCGTTATGTAGGAGTAGTAGCCCAGTGCATCTACGAGAAGCCAAAGAGAGGAGAGAACACACATTAGTTGAGTATACAATAAAATATATAAGAGCTATATGCTAAGTAATGCTAAATAGTGGCGTAGGCAGGATTCTTAAAAGCGGAGACACGATAATGATTTCTACTTTCCAACATATGGGATTTAACCTTCTGCCTACGCCACTGCTGCTATATACAAATAGTTCACAGAATGGGCACGTAGCTAACTTGGCTTTTATTTATAATATTAAGAGAGTATGTTGTATTCATGTATGGATGAAAGGTTGGCCACTAAATATATGCTGTTTTTTCTGCTATTTACGTATGTACAATTAGGCTTAAGGCTAACAAAATTAGGGACTCGGCTCCCTTTTCGCCACGAGCAGCTCCGGCATGGACGACGCACGTGCCGCTGCCTCCGCCTCGGCCCGCTGTCGCTTCAGCGAACCGTATTTGCGCGCCTTCGAGATGACCTCGTGATTGTGCTCGCTGTTGAGGATGGTGAGCGTGTCCAGCTTGGTTTTCAGCCGCGCCCGGCAGCGCAGCACGGCAAACTGACTGCAGCGCCAGTAGGTGACATCCTCTCGCGTGATGTGACGATTGAAGGTGTGCTGCTTGAGCATGATCTGCTTGGTGCCGTACTTGCTGACGATGAAGAAGGGCGAGCTGCTGTCCGAGGCACGCTGCTGGCAATCCAGCTGCATGGCGGTGTCATCGCCCACATCCACGCTGATCTGATAGTCGAACTTGACTGCAATTAAAAGAAGAGTGTGAGAGCAAGGTATAGAAGACTCGGCAAGAGGCGGCTGTAATTGAAGAGACTGTTGCAAATAAAAGACTGTTCGGTTGCTTTTCAATGTTCATTAAGTTATCATTACGTTTACTAGTTACATGATGGCAAGTATAAATATATCATAGAGACAGCCTTCCGCTGGCCACACAGTGTGACGCATGAGCATTATATTTGGTCAGACACGGCCGGCGCCGCAGCTCGACGAGCACATAGTGCGCCTTGCAGTTGGGCGTGAGGCAATGGTAGTAGGTGCGATACTGCATGGCGCGAGTTTTCTTGTAGCAATGTCCGTTAATCACTAGAAACTCCCCGTTGGCCGTTCGCCGGAATTTGACGGCTGTTGAGAGGGCGAGGCGGTAGAAGGATGGAGTGGTTGATAAGTACAAAGTTACATATTCTATCTATTGATAAGCCTTAATTAACATGCTCAATTAAATAAGAACTACAGTGAAAACTCTCGTGGGCGGACAGTTACAGAGGAGTGTCCGCCTAATAGAGATGGCCTGATTTTCGTTTTTTTTTATTAAACTTATCCAATTTCGACTTTTCTGTCGATATAGCTCTTTTAAAATTTACTTATTGTCTGCAAGACATATTGTAAATAAAAAATGTAAGGGAGATCAACTTTGTTATTAGAAGAAAATTTCTATACGTATTATTAAGTTTTTTATGTACATATTTAACGATCAGGCATGCTCTACAAATATGGATAACAGGTCGGTTTTTCACAATTCATTAAAATATGTCCTCGTCCGGTTAGAAATGGGGGAAGTACTATTGTCTTAAAAAATAGTCGAAAAAAAGAGAGTTTTCACTGAACATGGCGCGAGCAATTAGTTGTTGTCTGCCACCTTAATTGTTATAGTGCTGCAACAACATCTCCTTGGTCATCAGCTTGGCGGGCACCGAGTTGCCTGTGAAACGGGGCGGATGATTGTGCAGATTCTTGCCCAGTTTGATGCCCCCCTCGAATTTGGTGATGGCACGCGCCGCGCACTTGTTCTCCGTGACGCGCTTGCCGTTGCCGTCCGAGCAGATCCAGTTGATGGTCGCCCGGAAGCTGGCCTCCTTCTTGTACATGTAGCCGTTGAAGATGAGATTGTAGCCCTGCTTCTGATTACGCACAAAGAAGTAGTCGAGTTTATGCATCCAAACGCTCGTCGGCAGCGGCGCTATGAACTGACCCTTCTGGGCTGCAATTAGACATAAAACAGATATGTGCAAAACATATGTTGAGTTCTGTGTGCTTGTCCTTCGGGTCCTTAAATCTCTTAGAGAAACAGCAACGGCAACAAAAAAACACCACAACATTTGAAACAGCAAACATTTTATTCAAGTTACAACTACGCATATGTACATACACACACATACATACATATGCCATATACTAAAGAGTTTACATTGGGAATACATTTTGGCGTAGCGGCTAAAGGCTATATTTTATTATTATTAGCGCAGGAACACTTACCATTGCTGCCGCTTAAGCAAATTAGTTGCACAATTCAAATTAACTGCCATTATGCAGATATATTTTTCTCACAATTTTTCGCTCGGTTTTTTACGCTCACACAAAACAAAACAACGCATAAGTTAAAAATCGTCTTATATTCACTTGACGGCGTTGAGCCAGCACTGCAGCACACTCATCACATATACACAAACACCGCACACTATATTTGCACATTTTAAATAGGCAATTTTCATTAAATTTTGTTAGCAACCACAAACGCTGTTTTGCAAAACTACCAAGCGGAGCCATCGCGGCGAAAAATGTTTAGAACGCGGCGAATCAATATCAAGATGGCTGCGCTCGTACATACGGCAACGCTGCTCTGACACTTAAAACTCATAATTCGTCAATGAAAAACAATAACAGCCAATTCATTGGAAATATTTCAAAATCAATTTTCATAATAAAAGGAAGTGGCAATTCACTTAAATTCAAATATTTTCAAAATCATATCATTCTTATATGTTATTTTCACTCTCAGCTGAATAATTTTCAAAATTATTTTGATCAAGCCGACCATAAGCAAAAACATGAAATTGCAATAACAGAAGAAAACCAATACCGTTTTGGCGCATTAGCGCCAAATGTGGCAACGCTGCCCTGCCACACTCAATTGCCGTCAGGTGGCAATATTTTAGCCGCAAGTACAGTGCTTCTTCTTTACCTGTGATTTCCATTGCAGCGCATATTTTTTTTTCATTATTTTATTTTATTTTTATTTAATAAATGTCCACCGGGGCACAAACCATTCAACTTGTGTTTTATTTGATTATTATTTGATTTGCTGAGCACGTGAGTTAACCTGCCGCCTTTCTTCCGCAGCCTCAGCCTCGGCCTCCGTCTCAACCACAGCCACATCAACATTGCACGCTCAGGTAATTCCTCCACGTAAACGCGGCCGCCCCAAAACAAAGGTAGAGGATGCGGTGCCCAAGCTCAAGCTGCTTGACAAGCTCAAGGCCGCCACCACTAACGTGGCCGCCAGCAAGCCAGCGGTATATGCCTCGACCACAAAGGGTAAGTGCGCCTCAAGCACTTGTTGCATCCTCAGTGATATTAATTAGAGATGTATGTTCTCCCCGCACAGGTGGCGTGAAACTGGTCTACGAGGGGCACCTGTTCAAGTTCTCGTTCCGAAAGGCCGAGTTCTCGGTATTCCAGTGCTGCTTCCGCGAGCACGCCGAGGAGTGCAAAGTGCGCGTCGTCTGCGACCAGAAGAACGTCTTCCCCTTCGATGGCGAGCATGTGCACTTCATGCAGGCCAGCGACAAGAGCGTCACCTCGTCCCAGTTTATGCCGGGCGAGAGTAGCGTTCCTAGCGTTGTGCGCGAAACCGAACCTAAAGTGGAGATCTTAATCCAAAAAACCGATGCGGTGGTGGAGGACACGGAGGAGGAGGAAGAGGGCGAAGTATTTGAAATTCATGAAATCGAGGAAGCGGATGCAGCCGAGTCGGAGGACAATTCTAATTTATCGCCCGCTCAGGCCGCCGCTGGCGACATCGTTGATCCCAACGATTTTCGCGAAAAGATCAAGCGGCGTCTGCAGAAGGCGCTGCAGAACAAGAAGAAGTAACTGCCGCCGGGAGGCTTCTTACCCGCAGTGCCTCTAAGCACACACAATTTGAATTACATACAAGCAACATTTTACTATACTATACTATACTTTATATTCAACGTTTTCAACAATGCAACTGCAACTGCAATTTACACTTTAATAAAATATACTTTGTAATAAACTTTGAGGACAATAAAACCACAATTCCATATTAAAGAACTAGCACGTAAGCTCTACACACTCGCACCCGGGCATATTCCCTGTATTCGCGCATTAATTCACACCATTAATTCCATACTCCGATCTAACTCGTCTCTTGCAGTTACCCAACATGTGCATAATTGCGGCCCGCAGACGTTTCTCATCAGCCGCAAGGGCGGCACCCTGCTGACCATCAACAACTTTGTCTATCGCTCCAATCTCAAGTTCTACGGCAAGAGCAATGACATCTTGTATTGGGAATGTGTGCAGAATCGTTCGATGAAGTGTCGCAGTCGCCTGAAGACCATTGGCGACGATCTCTATGTAACGAATGGTTTGTCATTTATATTCTTATACATAATTTCAACTGAAATTCGCAATATTCTTTCATCAGATGTGCACAACCACATGGGTGATACGAAGCGGATTGAGGCAGCCAAGGCCTCTGGCATGCTCATACACAAGAAACTAAGCTCCTTGACGGCCGCTGATCGCATACATGGCTGGAATCGAGCCGACGCCAGTTTAGATCAAATGGTCAAATCGGAATCGGCGTAGAGACGTCTATTAGCATAGGGACTATCGAATAGTTGTAGTACTAAGGTCGAGTACAAGTTGTGCATGGGCATATGGCCCTAAAGCAAATCTAAAAGCATATAATTATATGTAAAGGCCCGTTTTCTCATCTTCCTGTTAACTTAGAGCTGTCTTCATCGTCCGAATTTGTTTTGTCAAGTTCATAATTAACTTGTCTTCCTTACAAGGTAGTTCAACCATCTGATAAATCTTAGGAAATCAAGGAACTTATATTTTCAGTCCAATTGAAATGACATATCTATTATCCGTACAAGTATGGCAAACTTAAGCACCTAGAGAAAACGAGCCTTAGACGCACCTGGACAGGTTTGTCGTTAAATGCTTAAATTTAGCGTTTGCAAAAATTGTCAATTATTATTAAAAGTATTGTAATTAAGCTGGAAGCTGACAGCAACTGAATTGGGCCTTAAAAGTAAATCAATGCAATTCCGTATTTACTGAAATTGGCGCTTTCAAATGCATCCTACTATATTTTTCTCTCACTTAAATACAAGACATGTTGTAAGTTTATTGATCTGGATCTAATATTTCGTACTCTTGCTTAAAATACCTTTTGAGAGCTTCTTCTTAGGCGAAGTTCGCTTGGGTGTGACATTTTGATGGACATGCGCGGCGCAGGAGAAACGATACTTAATATCCGACCCAACCATAAAGGTGAAGACGCGCGCCTTGCAGCCCCTCGAGTGCTGCGTGCACCGCCATGTACCGACTTTACCATTGCCTCGATGCGTTAGGAACTGATGTTGTCCTATGATCAGCTTGGGTTTCTTGTGAGCCGTCAAATTGAAGACGGCGCTGCCATCGAAGTCCCTCGCTTTCCTTATGCGGCGATCGGATGTATCTGCAAGAAAACGAAAAGATTTCGTATGACTTGAGCGTAAATTGTGTTCAGAAACTTTGATATGCTTATGTATAAAATAAACGTAATATTTTCAGGCCATTTAACACTTTATGGTACTTAGATGTATGTTACATTTTGACTTATCTTCTAGGTAACTTTTGAAATTCGATTGTTATGTCTGTATGTTTATATACTATAAACTTGTCTCTCAGTTTCGAAGAGAACCATTGCTTCTGCTTCTAACTGTTTCTAGTCGTTCCCATCTTTTTGAGTACTTCCTTTTCGGCAATAAAGTGGAATTAGCAGCTGGCTTAACAACTGCTTTAGCGGCTGGTTTTACTGCTTTTGTAACAACTGGTTTAACAGCTGGTTTAACAATAATTATTGGGTGATTATGATCATCTGTTGAACGATATTTAACTTCTGTGTCCGCCACTCTGGTGTGGGCACGTGCTGTGCAGCCACGTTTACGCTGCGAGCAGTGCCATGATCCATTTTTATCGGTTCCTACTTTTAATATGTAGTGATGTCCATCAATAACGAGTTTGGGACGATTACACCTTGATGCACTGAAGTTAGCGATGCCATCGAATTTGTCTATTTTCAAATATGGTTTTCGACTTTTAGGTTTACCTGCAAGAACACAGAAAGATTTCATAAAATGTAGAAAGGGATTATAAATGGGAACTTTTATATGCCTTAAAAAATGTGTGTACTAATCAATGAGTACAGATCATTCACTTTAGATGCCTCTTCAAACAAAGCGGCCAAATTCGACATATGTATTACTGATCATTGACACATGAACAATCCGTTTTACTACATACTCATAAAAAACTGTATATTTTTGAAAAACTTACCATCTTTTTTTATTTCATCAACTGGTTTAGAGTGATTATGACTGGAACCTGTTAAGCTATATTTAACTTCGTTGTCCACCTCTCTGGTGTAAGCCCGTGCTGTGCAGTTCAATCTGCGATGCGAGCAGTGCCATGTTCCATTTTTATCAGTTCCTCCTCTCAATGCATAGTTATATCCATCAATAGTGAGCCTATTGCGATTATATCTTGATAAAGTGAAGTTAGCGATGCCATCGAATGCGTCTGTTTGTAAACGCCGTGGGTGTATTTGAGGTTTATCTGCAAGAAGACAAAAATATTTCATGATCTCGATTCACTTTGGAATTCTCTTCTAGGAAAATATAAAACAAGTAAGAGTGGTTTAAGCAGTAAGCTTGCTTTTTCACTGAGCCCCACACAATGGAAAGTAAAATCTTAAATAACTTCTGTGTTTATTGTCCGATCTTTCTAAAATTTGTAGTACATGACATTTGCTATAAAATGTGTGACCAAACCAAATTGCAAGGTCATACCTTCAAAAAAGAGTTTTTTGAAATGTTGGGGGGATTGGGGGGTGGTATCCAAAAAGTTTTGTTACATGTATATGCTATTCGAGATTATACATGCCAAATTTGGGGAATCTAGCTCTTATAACTTTTAAGTTAAGGCCCAAAAACGCTAGTCTGAAATCTAAATTTATCGATAACATTTAAATGGGACGAGTTATCGATAAAATGAAATAAACTTGATCTGTCCCGGGATTACGAGAACTTATGTTCCAAATATGAAGTCTCTAGCTCTTGTAGTCTCTGATATCCGCGTGTTCATACAGACAGACGGACGGACGGACAGACAGACAGACGGACATGGCTAAATCGACTCGACTGTTGATACTGATCAAGAATATATATACATTATATGGTCGGAGATGCTTCCTTATGCCTGTTGCATACTTTTGCACAAACCCATAATACCCTTTTTACCCATTTTTAATGGGTTCAGGGTATAAACATTAACAAGCTGTTTAACTACGTTTTGATAGCTTTTCCCTAACAGAAAGTTAATATTAGAGGTTGTATTTAGCTGTTTATACTTGATCTAATAACGATTCTATATATTTTCCGGATGCTCGTTCAAATCGTAGTCTTGCCAAACTTACCATCTGGCCTTACTTGCGTCTTTTTCGGTCTTAAGATAGTCCGCTCGCCGTCGCCTCTTAAATTGACGACATCGCTGTTGATATAAAGTTCGACTGACATTGCAGCCACAGCAGCTTCCAGCTCGCTAGCTGTAAGACTTTTGTTGATATCCATATTAGCAACTGAATGTTAAATGTAAAGTTCATATTAGCTGATATAATGTAAATTGTGTTAGCGATAACTACTTGTGTATGAAATCTAGCTTTTGATGTTACTATATTCTTTTTTTATAATTGAAGATTTCAAAGTTGCATCTGGACCAAGTTTACATTAACTCGACTGTTGATGCTATCCAATAATATACACAAGTGTAAACTTAATCGAATGAAATATGTCTCCTTTTAATGACGATTAACTGTATATTCTGAATGTTCTAATTGTATTCTTGTCAAACTTACCATCTGGTTTGGTTGAGTCGTCGTCGCTATAGTAGGCAACGGCATCAATGGGAGCAAGACTTGCGTTAAAAGAGGCGTCCACTAGTAGCTCCTGTTTAATCGTAACTAAAAATTAAATAAAGAATTTGTACATTAGAAAAAGCAGTAATGCGACTACTTATTTGCTAGATTATGTTTGAGTCAAACATAAAATAAGAAGCATAAAATAAGGTATACAATTTTATTAAATTTTGCGAAGAAAACAGATTACATACTTAACAATTACTTTTGAAAATATTATTGAAGCTCTAAAGTATTTTGACTTATATTCTGGGATAGAAAGTTTTAGCATATGTTATTCAAATTAACATTGCGTAATCAATAAGATTAGTAAGATAACATTTTATATTGAGATTTTTCCGATGTTAGCTTCGTCCTCTTGTTGACATCTTTTGGCGTACTTCCTCTTTGGCGATGGAGTGGATTCATCTGCTGATTTATTAACTGATTTATTAGCTGGTTTCAAAACTGATTTATCAGCCGGTTTAACAACTGACTTATCAGCTGCTTTAATAACTGATTTCTTAGCTGGTTTAACAACTGATGTATCAGCTGGTTCCATAACTGATTTATCAGCTGGTTTCGCGGCTGCTTTTACTGCTTTTTTAGCAACTCTTTTTACAGCTGGTTTTACAATAATTATAGGGTGATTATGATCATCTGTTGAACGATATTTAACTTCTGTGTCCACCTCTCTGGTGTGGGCACGTGCTATGCAGCCACGTTTACGCTGCGAGCAGTGCCATGATCCATTTTTATCGGTTCCTACTTTTAATAAGTAGTGATGTCCATCAATAACGAGTTTTGGGCGATTACACCTTGATGCACTGAAGTTAGCGATGCCATCGAATTTGTCTATTTTTATATATGGTTGTCGAGTTTTAGGTCTACCTGCAAGAACACAGAAAAATTTCATAAAATGTAGAAAGGGATTATAAATGGGAACTTTTATATGCTTTAAAAAATGTGTGTACAAATCAATAAGTATAGATCTATTCACTTTAGATGCCTCTTCAAACAAAGCGGGCAAATTCGACATATGTATTACTGATCATTGACACATAACAATCCGTTTTACTACATACTCAACAAAAAAATGTATATTTTTGAAAAACTTACCATCTTTTTTTTTTTCATCAACTGGTTTAGGGTGATTATGACTGGAACCTGTTAAGCTATATTTAACTTCGTTGTCCACCTCTCTGGTGTAAGCCCGTGCTGTGCAGTTCAATCTGCGATGCGAGCAGTGCCATGTTCCGTTTTTATCAGTTCCTCCTCTCAATGCATAGTTATATCCATCAATAGTGAGCCTATTGCGATTATATCTTGATAAAGTGAAGTTAGCGATGCCATCGAATGCGTCTGTTTGTAAACGCCGTGGGTGTATTTGAGGTTTATCTGCAAGAAGACAAAAACATTTCATGATCTCGATTCACTTTGGAATTCTCTTCTAGGAAAATATAAAAACATTGACAAGCTGTTTAACTACGTTTTGATAGCTTTTCCTTAACAGAAAGTTAATATTAGAGGTTGTATTTAGCTGTTTATACTTGATCTAATAACGATTCTATATATTTTCCGGATGCTCGTTCAAATCGTAGTCTTGCCAAACTTACCATCTGGCCTTATTTGCGTCTTTTTCGGTCTTAAGATAGTCCCCTCGACGTCGCTAGAGAATTCGACGACATCGTTTATATAGGGTTCGACTGACATTGCAGCCACAGCAGATTCCAGTTCGCTAGCTGTGAGACTTTTGTTGATATCCATATTAGCAACTGAATGTTAAATGTAAAGTTCATGTTAGCTGATATAATGTAAATTGTGTTAGCGATAACTACTTGTGTATGAAATCTAGCTTTTGATGTTACTATCTTCTTTTTTTATAATTGAAGATTTCAAAGTTGAATCTGGATTAAGTTTACATTAACTCGACTGTTGATGCTATCCAATAATATACACAAGTGTAAACTTAATCGAATGAAATATGTCTCCTTTTAATGACGATTAACTGTATATTCTGAATGTTCTAATTGTATTCTTGTCAAACTTACCATCTGGTTTGGTTGAGTCGTCGTCGCTATAGTAGGCAACGGCATCAATGGGAGCAAGACTTGCGTTAAAAGAGGCGTCCACTAGTAGCTCCTGTTTAATCGTATCTAAAAATTAAATAAAGAATTTCAACATTAGAAAAAGCATAAATGCGACTACTTATTTGCTAGATTATGTTTGAGTCAAACATAAAATAAGAAGCATAGGTATACAAATTTTATTAAATTTTGCGAAGAAAACAGATTACATACTTAACAATTACTTTTGAAAATATTATTGAAGCTCTAAAGTATTTTGACTTATATTCTTTAATTGAAAATTTTAGTATGTATTATTCAAATTAACATTGCGTAATCAATAAGTAATTAGTAAGATAACATTTTATATTGAGTTTTTTCGGTTGTTAGCATCGTCCTGTTGTTGACACCTTTTGACGTACTTCCTCTTTGGCGATGGAGTGGATTTATCTGCTGATTTATTAGCCATCGAATAGAACATCTATTGCGAAACTCTGACGTTTATCTGCAAGGCAAAAAGATTTCATGAAACGTAGATTAGGATTTTATTTCGACTATCAAAACACTTTTCAGGTATTAAAGTATCATGAATACAAGATATGCGCAGTTATCCCAACTCTCTTTGAGACATCTTAATGTATTACAGATCATTGACACATTGATACGCTGTTTTGGGTTGCTAATTTTTAAAGAGCCTACCATTAAGCCTTTTTAGCGGCTTTCTCGGTTTTCGGAAAGTACCCTCGTCGTCGCTAGAGAATTCGACGACATCGTTGATATAAGGTTCGACGGACATTGCAGCCACAGCAGCTTCCAGCTAAAAAGTTAAATGTAGGGAGAATACAAATAAAGCCAATCAATTAACAGCAAAGCGTAAGTAGACGCTCGGAACATAGAAC
The DNA here is from genome assembly GCA_035042425.1 of Drosophila flavopinicola. Classification (NCBI taxonomy): domain Eukaryota; kingdom Metazoa; phylum Arthropoda; class Insecta; order Diptera; family Drosophilidae; genus Drosophila; species Drosophila flavopinicola. The sequence goes on from JAWNLL010000340.1 coordinate 59,159, forward strand.
TTCTATGTTTAGTAAGTTTAACTATATATACTTAATCATATAACTTTCTAATGACGATTTCATATATTTTCTAGCTGCTCAAATTATATTCTTGCCAAACTTACCAATGTTGCTATATGCAGACAAATCTTCATCATCGGCCTCACTGTTTCCGGTCGCATTGAGCTCCGGCTTAATATCGACTGAAAGTTAAACAAAAAATTCGTATTAGAAAAATCATAATTGCGACTTCTTAATTTCAAACAAAAAAATTAAATTAGAACCAGTTGTAAAGAAAATGTATTAGCTTATGCCAAGAAATCAGCATACATACATCAGCATAGTTTCCACAGCCATCCAATATTTCTTGTCCTCCTGCAAGAATTTTGAATTGTTAATACTATGACAATAGTCGACTTTATTCTACTTATATATGTGTAGCTTACATTTGGACTTGCACCTCATATTTTTTTCTTTCTTTCAAATATTACCAACATTTTATCCCAATATGAGCTATCGAATAAATGTGTATATATATGTTTAAGTTGATCTATGTGAAAGTAGATCGCCGAGGCGATCCAATCTTTCTTCCACTTTGGCAAACTGGGTTTAACAACTGGGTGATTGTGTACGGAACTTATGAAGCGATATTTCACTTGTGAACCCACCAGTCTGGTTTGGGCCCTTGCACTACAGCCCAATCTGCGCTTCCAGCAGTGCCATTATCAATTTTTATCGGTTCCTCTTTAGCCAACGTGTTGATATCCATTAACATTGAGCAGGAGTCGATCACTTTGTTAAACTGAAGACAGCGATGCCATCGAATGCAGCATTTTTTTGACAACGACGACGATTTTTAGCTTTACCTGCAAGAAGAAGAAAAGATTTCATGAAACGTACATGAGGAATATATTAGGGATCAGTCATATGTTTTAATAAAATGCGTACAAATAAAACGTATAGATTTAGGCTTATTATAGACTTTATTATATACGTTTGTTAAGTTTGGATCTCTCTTTTAGGGACTTAGCGTATGTATATATATACTATAAAAATTAAACTTACGAAGTTATCTTTGATTTTATATTAAAAACTCAGCATACAGTGATCGTTTGAAAAGTAAATCGTAAATGTTTCCAAAAGTGATACTTATTCACAATTAATTCCAATTTCTGAAATATAATTTTTTTGTTAAAAAATAAAAATAATAATCATTGTAACCTGTATGTATGTATATAGAATACAGTTTGAACTGAGTGACTGACTCATTGGCAAAAAAAAGTATCGAAATGTCTCCAAAAAAGACGAAAGCATATGTACATTAAAATACTTTAGTCCGGGACAGTCGTATTCCTCGCAGTTATAATTCTGGAACAATCACTGTATATGCTTTTTAACGTTAATTGACAAGTGATAAAAAAATATATCAAGTCTGATACAAAGTTGCACTTAGGATAGGTACTCTATTTACAACCACACTGGCTCTAGTAGTCCTTGCTGATGTACACGCTCTGACCAATCGCCTGCAGCTGAGGCAATTGTTGAGCTGGATGCGGCTGGCGCTGATGCTGCTGGTGCATTAAGGCCAGCATTTGTGGCGCCTGCACGGCCACCGGCATGGGCAGTGGCCATGCAGCCAGGTGGGTTGTTGTGCCGCCGTACGCTGCAGGCAGCGTCAGTTGCGTCACGCTCGCCGGCGGCTGCTGATGTTCAATGGCACTTGGTGTCGCTGGCAGCGTGTCCAGTGTTTCGGGCTTGCTGCTGGGATTGGCACTGCTCTTGGCCTGACAGTAGAGCTGGCAGAGGGGCAGCAACTCCTTGTGGCGTCGCTTGATGTGGCTGAGAAAGTTGCCCGTGGATTTGGTGGTGCCCGAGATGAGGCCGTAACAGCTGGTGCAGGTAGCCTGTATGCCGCCAGGCGTCTTCTGATTAGGTTGTATATTCTTGTAGAACTTACCATCGAGTATTTTTGGCAGCGTATTCGGCTTGCGCAGGCACATCGCGAATTCGTCGGCCACAGCAGCATCAGCTTCGCTGGCAGCTAGACTTGTGTCCACATTGAGCTCCTGTTTAATCTCAACTGCAATTTAAACGAAGAGTGTGCATTAGAAAAAATAATAATAATAAATAAATGGGACTATGTGACTACTAGTTGCTAGCTTATGTCTGTGTAACATATTTTCAATTGGCGAATTCTATGTATAGGTAAATACAATTTATTAACTTATGCCAGCTCACATATTAGAAAATATTATATTTTACTATTGAAAATATCATTGCAGGTCGGATAGCTCTTCCATTATTTCTACAGTGAACTCCGGCGAGCTGCACTCCTCTGCCCTGACCTCGGGATCGTGGGTGTGCGGCGAGCCGGCAATGCGCAGCGGCACATCGTTCGCCTTGGATGTGACCAGTGTGGCGCGACAGCAGTGCCTCACGTAGCGTGAGCAGCGCCAGAAAACGTTCTTCTGGCTCTGGCGATTCACGACGAATCTGAATCCATTGTAGATGAGCATGATGCGACCACGCTGCGTTGTCGTATATTGTAGGTTGGAGCTACTGGTCTTGTCCTCAAATAACGCCTTTATGGACTGCATCACGCCTAAAATATATAGAGAAAATAAACAATTGAGATGCTGTTGGTATTTGACAGACAGATTAGTTACATGGTCTTCACATTACAAGGGCGGGATTAACAATTTGTCTACAGCTTTTTATTTGAACAACAAAACAAACTCAACATACAATGGGCACTTGTCTACTATGCTAATGCCTAACTACTGCTGCTGTCCAGATTCGCTTTGATGGTGGCCAGCTTGTGATCGATGAACTCCTTTACGGTGGCTTCCTGCAGCTTTTCGCCGTAGATGGCGAACACCTGGCACACATGGACTGCAAGGAAAGAAAGATATGCGGTTGGAAATACCCCAGTGGCAGAAAGTAATGCCTAATATGTACTTATGATTGCCTGGAACGTATCCTTGTCCGGCGTAGTCAGCCCCAACGCAATGCGCTTCAACTGCTCCTTGCCAATGACCAAATCGGCGACACGCGATGTGTAAATGGGCGGAATTGGCACGTACGCTTTGGCCAAATCCGCTTTGGACACAAACACTTTGCTGCCGGCAAACAACGGTATCGGCGCTTCCTTGCTAGACTGTACTGTTATCTCAGTTTCCCTCTCGCCTTTGCATTTATCCGTTTGCTTTGTTTCCGCTGCAAAGCAGAAGGTTGAATTATGTATATTAAATCGTTGCATTGCAAATATCTCGTCATAAAATACAATTCAAATTAAAAAACACATTTTATTATTTGTTGTATTAGTTTATTATGCAGTAGTATAAATAATTGTATGAGATCCTACATTTGCAAAGCGAACACGGCGTGGCCGATGCTCTATGCACATTGAGCGTCGCTTTTGCATTTCAACAACACACATTCCACACTAATACTTGAAATACGTAGCACACATTTTAGCACTCTTATTTTCACTTAAGCACAGTTAATGCATTTTTGCCACTGCTATAAATTTATAAATTTGAAAAGGCACAAGATATGCGTCTTCACAAAGAGAGGCAAGCACAAAATAAATGCCAACTATCAGGGTTGCATTGACCAGCAAACGTATGGCGACACTGGTTGCCCATGTGGCAACGCCAAAAGTCGCCGCAGCAGAAAAAAATAGAATTTCAGCTATTGGTATAAGAATTTATTGTAAATTGCTTAAATAAATGTAATTAATTAATAAACTCGTACTGCAAATGTGATGGTGAAATGTGTTTGAACCAAAAAGATAAATTGCGGTTTGAATGGTGGGCGCTTATGGTGTGAGACTTGTTATATAGCATGTAGTGTGTACATTGTGTTTGTGTTGTTTGTTAAGTAAAACGAAGTTTGTGTACAAATTGTGGCATCGAATCGAAAATCGTGAAACACTTTGAAGCCTGAAAAGTGCCAGTGCTACTGCGGCTAATCAATAATGTCAGCAGAGACAAACATTGTGATTTAATTTAGCATGAAATGCGGTTTGCGCCCATTTGGCAAATCAACCCTAAACATGCAAGTCTATGACTTGATTTCTTATATTTCAAATATACATACATAATGTATCCGCATATGCATATCTATAGGCGTATGTCAACATATTGTCCCCAATTAATATTTATCCCCTTGCTCCATTACTTCCATTCCCCTTACAACATATCTAGTGTGTAAAATCTTTCCAGTTATTCATATGCCAAGTCTGGTTTGGAATGTTTAAACTCTGTGCATAAATAAACACGAAATGGAATGCAACTTAAAAGGGTAAGAATTTATGCTTGCAGCACTTCTAATCTATATATTCTAATCTCTTGAAACATGATCTATGCATAAGTTTATTAGCGTGTAAGATTGTTAGCTTTTAAGGCTTTAAGAAGAAAACTGTGGAAACAATAAAAGAAAATTGAATTAAATTTGAGAATTTTAATTTGTACGCAGTATATATAGATTATATATAATCGTAGGCTCCTTTGTCAATAATTACAACAAAAAACCATGTTTCTTGCAGATGCACTACTGAAGGATTATAAAATACTGTTGCCGCCGCAGCGCCGCAAATCATCGAAGAAGGAGTCTTTTGACCATCTTGATGTGTGCTTCACGCGCAGCAATCGGGGCAACAATCTGCTGACCATCAATGGCAAGCCCTTTACCTTAAACAGACGCATCAAGGATGCCTGTTACTGGGAGTGTGTCAAGCTCCGCTGCAAGTACATCAAGTGCACGGCACGAGTGGTCACCAAATCGAATCAGATCTCAGCGCTGCGCGGTCAGCACAATCATCCCTAAGAGCGTGTGCCCCAAATGCCACTTGAATCGAATAAATATTGATTACGTTTCAAATATCTTCCATGTTCTTCTTGACTGCTGTGTGTGTGCGGAGTGTTTTTGGGCGTCTCTTTCTAATCTCTTGTGTTCTTTGCAGATGCAGTTTGGCTGCAGCGCAGCTATCGTCTGGTGGCCAATCGTCGCGGCGGCCAGAATCTCCTTTACAACGGTCACATGTACACCGTTGAGCGCAAGTACCGCACGACCATCAACTGGGTGTGCACCAAGAACAGCAATGTGAGATTACGTTGTCCCGCCCGCTGTGTGACCACTGGCAATCGCAGCATCAAGCTGAGCCGACGCGCTCACAATCATGCCAGCAATCTGTTCAAGGTGCACAAGCCGAGTTCACGGCAGCGTCAGGGGCGCCACAGTTGCCACGACCTGTAGCCCGTAACAAAATCATGCAGGCTTCCATTTCGGAAATGTAATGTCTTCAAATTGTTTTGCCTTCTTAAGTTTTACGAATTACTTTTTCTGACCCAATGAAAAAAAACGAGTCCACATGATCTTTCAATCTGCACTTGCCTGATTATGGATTCTTCGATTCGATTATTTTCTTAGTTGGTAACTGAAAAATGTGCAGCTCTATAAGCAAACAAATATGGAAGCAATTATAATAAAATGGAGCCAGATTCAGTTTCGGCTGGAAAAAGCTAATTGCGCCAACCGTGCTCGTAATTCACATTAGCTTTATCTGTGCATAACTCAAGTCATATTTTAGTTACTAAGTCGTCTCATCTAGCTGTAAATAACCCGCCTGGTCAGCTTTACTAACTCCTAATACCAATTTTGTGCTTTCTCTCTCTCAGTGTTGCGTCGGCGAGCATATCGCAACCGTACTGGCTGTCTGCTGATCGACGGATACCGATTCGTGATTAGCTACCAGCAGCAGCAGCGCACCTATCTAAAGTGCTCCAACTTTCGGAGCAAGTGCCGCGCCCGTGCCATTCAGAACAAGGTGACGGGACAGCTGCAGCTGCGCAATGGAAAGCACAATCACAATCGAGCTGCGTAATACTATATTAATTGAGCAAGTACACAAGCCACATACACATTACAACATTCACCACACACCATGTATAACTCACAGAAACTCACCACACGCCATGTATAATAAACAGTATTTCGAATGCAAATGAAGTCAGCCTGCTTTTCACTAATGTTCATCATCCAATCAGTAATGTAGCTATTATCAATTAATTGTCTTCTTGCTCTTTTAGCTATGGCTGCACGGACGCAAAGTAATCTAGCGCAATATGTGCGCTCCAATCGGGGCACGGATCTGGTCTACTACGAGGGCAACACGTTCACGCCCAACGAGAAGCTGCGCGAGGGTCAAAAGTCGCGTGACTGGAAGTGCTCCATGTACCACAAGGCCAAGTGTCGCGCCCGACTCGTGACGCGACTCACTAGCCAAGGCGATCTGATACACGTGACCAGCTGGCGGCACACTCATGCCACAATGTTCCTGCTGCAGAAGCAGGCGGGGCTGCAAATGGAGAAGCTTTGCCTGGCGCCCAATCCACTGTGCATCAGCATACGACCGATTAAGGCAGAGCCCAAATAGGCAGAGCAGAACAACTATAAGCATATACTAAGCAGCGAATCAACCCAGAAACGGTTCACCAACTTAACCGATTGAAAACCGGAACCGGATCCGAAAACGTTCAAAAGCACAAAATAAAACATGACTAATGCGCAGATTTTTGATTTTGATTTCTTTGGCAGACGCAACTCTAGTCTCCATTATTCACACTAACATATTTCCTTTCTATCTAAATCTTGCAGACTCCATGCAGTTCCTGGGCGACTATCTGCACGTGGACACGGTGATCAATGCGCAGGGCAATCGTGCGCCGGTGAAGAGTCCCAAGCTACGATTCATGCGCGGCCAGCGCAAGTCGCTGCAGCTCGTCTACCGCCAGTATGCGTATGCCAAGAATAATAGCCATGGCGCCACCACCTACTGGAACTGTCGCATTCGACGCGCTGGGCTGCCGGCGTGCAACGCGCGACTCTCCACCACGCAGCTCTCGAATGGTAGCTACAACGTCCACCTCACGCGCACCGAACACAATCACGCGCCATCGAAGCGCATTGTGCGCATGCTCAGCGGCGTAGGCAGGATTTCGTTAAGGGGTGCCTTGCACTAGAGTTTAGTTCATAAAATCCTAATCATATCGATTCCAAAATCTGCACCACTGCCTACACCGTTGTGCATGTTCGGAGAACTATCCTCGCGTTACAGTCTAGAGTTTAAGCAACAAATATATATGGACGTCTTCGGGCGCACAGCATAAAAACGACTTTCTGATCACTGCTAGCTAATAGTCTGCCTGTAACTATCATATTTGAGCTTTACTAATTGACTTCCCTTTTTATTTGCATGTATGTACATAGAAAGCAGCATTGCCATTTACTCGGCCACCTCGCGCGGCCGCATGCAGCTCATCTACGGCGGACAGCCGTTCATCTTCGAGAAGACGCTGAAGCTGTCGACGGGGGAGGATAAGCGCTACTGGCGCTGCAACCAGTGGTGGAATCAGAAGTGTCGCTCCCGCGTCTTCACCATCAACGATGTCGTCTGTCCGCTGAATCGCTTTCACACGCACGAGGAAATTGTGCGCCGCAAGAAGCGTGTGCGTCGTGTTCCACCGCCCGAGTCCATTGTCGGCATTGTGGACAATGCCAATGACAAGATCTTGCAGCAGCAGCAACAACAGCAGCAGCAGCAGCTATCAAGCGATGCAATACTGACCACCACGCTGGCGGATGAGTCGTCGGCCACCATCGATGTCAACGAGCTGGGCATGCATTTAAAATACGAGGAGATTGTGGCCGATGTGACGGGCATTGTGGGCGCCCACTCGACCCACTCGGCACATGCGCGCATACTCGGTCGCAAGAAGTGAAATCTGTAGCTCGTAACGATTCTATTGTCTAAATATACATTCAGCTTATATAGCATATACATACACAAACATGCATCGAAGGTGAATTTATATATAAGTTGACGTACTTCCCTCAATGGTGAATTAATAATAAGGTGAGATTAACTGCCCTCCGCTGCTCTCTTTTCAATTCTTATTTTGACGGTTGTGAAGCTCAAGGTAAATTTGTATCTATCTATCATGTATATATTATATTATTATTATGCAGTGAAAACTCTCTTGGGCGTACACCAACTGAGCAATTTTAGCCGGCTCAAGAGGGGTGTTCGCCTATTAGACGTGGCCTGATTTTTAATTTGTTTTTATTAATTTAAGCTTGATGAATAGTCATATAAAAGGGATTCACTTTGTAAATGAAACTTTTTTTTTAATATGTATACATTTTTTTTATGTATTTAACAAATTAAAACAAAGTTGCGCTTTGTAACCGGACGCGAACCCCTTAGAAAGGCACATAGGACACACAATCTATGGGGTTTGCGTTCGGCGTTGTTCTCCAAATTTTTAGCGCTGAGCGAGTGGTGACTTTATTTTAGAAAGTCACCAGAGCGGCATACGTCCTTAAATATAAATTCACCTTGTACACATCTATTCAAGTACGCAACTTTAATAAAATGAAAATTAGGCTTCAAAAGCACAAGTGATTCAATTTACTCCAGCTATCAGTCAACAGCCTTTCCTTGCAGTTGGCACCTTGCACTAACCACTTGGTTCACACATTCCCTTTTGCAGATGCGCTGTTTTACTTCACCAAGGGCCAGCGAATGTCGACAAAACTGAACTATGCCGGCCACAGCTTTGTCAAGTTCATGGAGAACAGTCGCGGCACCAAGTGGATCTGTGCCACACGCTCCACGACCAAGTGTCGTGCTCGTGTCCGCATCAAGGACAATGCCCTCGAGGTGCTCCATGGGCCACACAATCACCAACTGACTAAGCGGGAACGAGAACGTGCCAGCCAGCGGCGGCGGCTAACAACTTAAGCAGCATCTTTTAACATTCACTATTGCAACTATAATATAATTCTCAATGCTTCATTCTTTATTTGGGAAAAGTAGAAGAGTACTTTTGGATACACAACAAGGATTACGAATAAGAAAATATATTTCGTGTATGGAACCCAATTTTCCATATAGTATATAAAAGGATCAAGGACCGTAACACTCTTTCCAAAAAAATGCATTTTAAACAGGTTTTTATTATTTTTGTTATAAAACCAGAAAATAATTATTGTTAATTTTTATTTGTTTTAGTTTTTAAATATCGGTTATCACAGACTTTCAAATACAAATCATTCGATGACTGCAGAAATTTAAAATATAATCAAACATTTATTTTGGTTTTAATATAAATATCTTCTGAAGATTATTTAATGACCGAATGGAAAAGATCTATAATAACCATTATTTAAACACTAAAAAAATAAAAATCAATAATAGTTACTTTTGCGTAATATAATAAAAGTAAAAAAAACCTATGTGTATATAAATTTGTTGTATAAATTACAAAAAAAAGGTTAAAAATTTTGTTTTTAGACTTGCTTGATAGCTGGTTTTTGTGATCCCTGATATTCCTGGAGCTCAATGGGCAACTATCAATATTTTATAAAATAAAATGATGCATGCACATATTCTTGACCTGCTAATGCAGCTCTGTGAAGCAGGGCTCGCACATCCAGTTGCTGCCGGGACAGGTGTCGCAGCAGGTGGTGAGCCGCTCCAGGTTGGTTTTACCTTTCTTCAGGCAGGTGACGCACTTGCCCTTCATGCGCGGCACGCCCACAAAAACGAAATTGTGATTGTTGGCCGAGGTGCGGAGAATGTTTTCCGGATTACTTAGATTCAGCTTGGCTCGAACGGGTTCCATCTGCGATACAGCAGTATTGAGGATTACCGTTGTGGTTGCAAAAATGCGTCGCTTTCCAACCGCATCGGCGGACAATTGTTTCATTGTTGTCCGAGGAACTGGAACGCGTTGCGGATCCCGTCGCAGAATCGAGGAGGTGGTCACGTTCGGGTTGCGTGTGCGATGAATGTACGTAATAGCTGCAAGAGAATAGTAGCATATAGTAAAGCAGCAAATCGATAATATATGTACTGATAATATCTAAGTTAAACATTTAGAGTAATTCAATTTGGTTTCGTCTATTGTTTGGAGTTTTATTTAATGCGAAAGTGTCGAGTTATTGCGGCATTGCAAATCCTTTTGTATGCATTGCAGCTAAGCAATTCACAGCCAATTCTTCGATTTCGTGTCGTGACAAAAGTCTTGCAATGCCACTGAACAACGCCTTTCCGCGTCTTGATGTAGGCATATCCGTAGTCATTTTAGATCACCTGCAGATCTTAGCACATAGCCAGCTGTAAGCAGACAGTTGTAAATTAGCTTTAAGTAATTAGCAGCAGGTACTACTTAAAGCTAATTACAATGAAAATCCACTTAATATTTAACAGTCTCTTGGCCTGCGCCGCTATAAATCCGTGGCACAAATGTTTTCAGCGGCTTGGGGGCTTCGTGATTGTGGCAGCCACGTTGCGTGACAATTGCCTTCTGCTTGGTGGTCAGTGCAGCGGGGCAGCGTCGTTGCTTATACAAGGTGCAGCGCCAGAAGGCCACGCAGCGGGGCACATTCCTCGAGTGGCAGCTGTACGTGTGGCCCAGATGCACCAGCTGCCCGCGATAGTTGTAGGTGAGCACTGGGAAAAGTAAATAGATGTGAGTGCGATGGTATTAAAAGTATGTATATGCAATGACTTACAATTTAGGGAAAGGTGACATATTCCAAAGATGATTCTAGTTAAATCCACATACAGCGGACGCTCGGAAATTATATTTCTATATGTACTATATATATAAAGATACGATGTTTTCAGTTTAATGCTGTTTCCAAGCGTTCAGTATTTAGACTAGCACTTGTTAACTTAATGTTTGCCTTTATTTGACTTATGTACTTAGATACTAAATTGCACTGTCACAAATGTGGGAATGCCATGCCCTAATCACGCCCTAATCATGAATGAGCATTAGAGCGCCGTGCATCAGTTCGTGTTCCGTTAGCTGCAGCGACGCCGAATTAGTGGCAAGTAGATGATGCTGCTGCTGGTGTTGCGTGTGCAGCAACACCTCGTGCTCCTGCTCCTGCTTGGGCTGCTCCTGATGAAAATGGCTAATACTGTGCACCCGTCCGAGCTTGGTGCGAGCCGTGCTGACAGCGGCCAGACGATTGCGCTGAATGATTTTCTCGATCTTCTCCGTATGCGGCGCATGATTGTGCAGGCCGCCAGTTGTACTCTTCAGCTTTCCATTTTCCAGGACACAGCGCGAGCGGCAGCGCTGATCGTGCACCTTCTTGGAGTAGTTGTGACAGCGCCAGTATTCCTTGTTGTTCTTCCGGCTGTGGCAATTGTACATGTAGCCATTTAGCACCAGGCAGGGCGTCGACCAGGGACTTTCAATGAACAGCAACTCGCTATCATCTGTGGGTGAGAAGTGGTCAAAGATTAGTGAGGAATGTGTGGTACATGGTCTATATAATATGTGGCTTATAGCTTAGCAGAAATATGACTAGTTGTATTGTTGTGGTTTGGTTTTATTAATTAGGGTTAGACAATTAATACAAGTACGCAATAATATGCTAAAATTGAAGATTGTTGAATCTTTTGTTGGAGCGTAAGATTATACTACTAGCGTAGTAGTTATTATGTCGATTTCAATGTAACAAAATTATGCCTTTCTGTGACAATAAGGCTGAGACCGAACAATTGCGTTTTCATTTGGGGCCCCTAGTAACAAGATCAATTAATAATTAATCAAAAAATAAATATTCTATTAGAAATTTTTAAAAAAAATTTAAGTTTGACATCTTTTACAGTAGTTTTTCTTGTTACTTGCATATTTGGACATAACTTGCGTGTTTGGAAATAGACATTTAATTTATAGTTCTTAAGTTGGGATTACAGTTTGGGAATTATTGTATTATTAGACAAAATCTAGACTTCAAAATCTGGGGAAAATTCGAAGGAGTGTTTTACTTTTAAAATTAATTTTGAGTTAATTTATTTATGTTAATTAACTCACAAGTTATGGTCAAATATGTAAAGAAACATGAAACATCTATAAAAAAAGCATAGCTTGAAAAATGTTTGAAAAAAGTCTTACTTAAAAAAAAAAAAAATGATTTTCGGTTTAGGGGCCTCAAATACAACATAAAATATTGGTTTGAACCTTATTGCGTTTTGGCTGTTACATAGTGTTATTTAGCGTCTAATGCAGTTTGGCCTTGTTGTGCAACCGGATGGGCTTCAGCTCCACCACTTTCTCGATAACCGACTCGTCCGAGGCGTCGACTAGTGCCTGTATTTTCTCGATTTCCGTAACCTCCGAGGCAGGCACAAAGAGCTTGCAGTGCTTGCCATCCTCGGCCGTCATGATGCTTATGTTGCTGCTGTTAAGGTATTGTGAGATCTTTGGGTTCGATGTGCATATCTCGATGTACTCATCGAGCTCCTCCTCGATATTGTACAGCTGGCGCTGACCAATCCGACTGCTATGCGACTCATGGTTGTGCTGACGACGTGCGTCGAGGAACTCGCCGTTCCTAGTGATGACCACCGCCTTGCAGCGCAGCTTGAGCACATCAGCGCAGCGCCAGGTCGTCTGGCCGTTGGCCTGCGTCAGCTTCTTGTTGTAGATGTAGTCCTTGTAGACCAGCTGGGCGTTCTTCTTTTGGCTGCGTATAAAGTGGATTTTGCCAGCTGCGTTTCGTTAATAAATACAACAGGGTGACAAAAATGGAGAAGTAGAAAGTGAGTAAATGTGTGCCTAGATTTGCAAGCGAACTACTAATTTTAATTGACATAGGCCCAGTGAAATAAAACAACGCACTTTATACATTGGCTGAAAGCATTTTATTATAGCAACAGAGAAAACAGCACAAGCCACCAAAAGATACTCCGAAGAGATGTAACTACTTACATATGTACAATAAATCTGTATGTACATATTTCTAATTGACTACACTTACTACAGGCCTGGCAACTCGTACAAGTTCCATTTATCACAAAACATTCACAACTTTAACACAAAATCCACCACAAACAACAGCTTTAGGATGTGGAAAACTTCAAGCGATACTCACACCACTTGATACAAGTACAGTTATTCACTAATAATTCACTACACTGTTTATTTATATCAACAATAGTGCACTAATCAATTAATCTGTAAATGCAAACTAAACTAACGCACCAACAAAAAATATGTATGTAGCTTGGTTTCCCCAACCACTTATGGCGACGTTGCCACCTTTTAGAAGCACAGGGTTGCACTTACCAATTGGTTGTGTTAGCAGCTATCTGGCAGCACCATGTGGAAATTAAATGCATCGCATACGCTTATAGGATAATTTATTAGAATAAACAAGCAAATTGTATATTCAAAAATCAGAATGCACTTGTGTATGTGAATTTTTTGATATACACACACACTTTGGGATCACTGTCTCAATTTCACTTTTGCTTTCCTTATGAAATGTCAATTGTACGCCCTGGTACATGGTTGTTGCTAAAATTTCAGCAGAAGGCCGTTTAAACTTGTTCTTTTTACAAATTATGATCATTTCTAACTATATATGCCATTTAAATTGCATCTGTATATTTTTAAGGTATTCCTTTCATTAGCTTTGCCTAAATTTAAGCATATACAAATCAAAGGATTTGATTTGTTAAACAGCTAATTTTGGACAAGAAAATGTCAACTTCTATGAAAAACTACGACCATATATCCCAACTCATTGGCTGACTCTTCCAAAAACCAATGTACATATTTTAGATTTAAAAATTAGGAACACTTTTTCCATGGCAGCAGATTTTAGTTTTTGATTAAATAAAAAAAAATTGAAATCAATGATATATATATTTTTTGAAGTAAGCAAAACACGTTTAACAACATCTTTGATTCTTACAATATATAAATGAGGTTAATGTTATGATGATAATACGGTTAATCAACGCACCTTTACTTTAAGCTGGGATCAGTTATTTCCATTCCGATTTATGTATAAACTTTAGCTCATCCTCCATTCCGGTGGATTATTTAATTCCAGAAATGTGGTTAATAGGTAGTAGTTCTGTGCTTGCATGATAGTCTGCCAGTTCGGTTTCTTAGGTACGCTTTCAATTTGTTAGCAATTGTGTTGACAGCAAATTCTACTTGGGCATCTGAGTAATATTTGTTTTTATGGGCAGGTATCTTATCCCTTATCTCAATAATCGGACGTCTTCAGCTAATTTTCATTCTGAAACATTGTTGCTAACCAATGTGCTTATGGTAACAGGATTCGTTGGCACAATTGTGAAACATCATCGGGTAAGCAATCATCTGATATATTAACCATCTCACCACACTTGATAGCATGATATTGTTAGTGTATGCTACAAGTATATTGGAATATTGGTCTACTTGGTAGACAGTTGAGCATTTGAATTGCCTTTTGTTTTACAAATATGATGCAAATTTGCAACTGACAGTCCTGGTTCACTAACTGTATATATAATTGAAGCAATTTAGCATTATTTGTAAACCTTAACCTTGGCTACAACTTCATTCCTATCAATGGCTGTTTTCAAACTGAATATGGATTGCATATCGATTATACAGCATCAAATGTTGGCATTCATTTAATACTCATCGGTATTTCAAATTGACTTTTTCGAGGTAACTAATTTCGATAAGTAATCAAAAATTATCTCGGGAAATAAGGTTTGGAATGTCGAAATAGACAAAAATCTTGACTGCCTACTATTCTACATGCAATTGTGATTGCTTAGAAGCACCAAAATTCGGAAGTTAATCGACGGAATACGTCAATAGTCGCTGAATATGATCAGGATCATTTTAGAATGCATCCAACATATTGAATTTTTAATGGAATCGAAATGTCCACGCAAATGAACTCGTGCTCAACGCATTTTGAAGAAATTGAGTTGAGGAAAACAATAGCGTCATGAATGTATTATAACTCATTATGGAATGCAGCCCGCAACAATATAATCGCAGTAATTAAACACATTCTGTAACGAAAGACTCGGCAATAAATGCCGTTGTTCAATCCACTAGCGGCAAGCTTTTATGTTGCTACTAGCGGACGCAACAACATCTTAACGAATGAAAACCAAACACTGAAGTCGCCGCACTCTTCAACCAGGTGGCAACGCCACACCAAATTGATAAGCAAACCGTAATATGTGCTGAAGATACTTCTGGCTGAAAATTTTAAACGAAATGCAAATGCTACAATATAGTATAGTATGACCAGAGTACCTTTAATTTACAGCTGCAGCGCCGGCCTCCAGTTCCAATTGCTCCAGTGTGGCCAATACTCCAGAGTACTTCCTGTGTCTGCTTCCAGTTGAGAGGTTTCATCAGGCAAAATTTATATTGAGCACTCTACTTACCATTTTTACCATAAATAAATACGCGTTAACACGAGAGCAGCTGCCGCAGCAAATTGAATTTGCTTTGGCTAGCCGCTCGGCCAAATACTCTTTAGCGCAACGTAAATAGAGCAGAGGCTTTTAAAGTTATTTTAAACTAGTGGCTGATAAAGCAGCTCTTAAATGTGCATAGCAATTTTGAATGTTGAAAAGCAAATTAATAAGGCAGATTTAAGCGCTCTTTACAGCCAACTTGAGACAAAGTCGAATTGCGAGCTGCGCGGGGTAACCTTTTAACCTTTTTAAGATCTTCGACCACTGACAATAATATAAAAATTTTGTTAAGACCCGCTACGCAATTCGCAGTCGACTGCCTGTGTAAGAATAGCTAATCCTAGTGGCTAAAAGCCGCTCCAAAGTAAACGTCAACCAACCTTGAGCCTCTGTGTTGCCTTGATCCCCGCCAGTGTCGACAAACGAGGAGTCACTGTAGCTCTGCGACTGTTGCTTGACGACGGCTTTTGACGTTGTGGCGGCGACATTGGTACTGGTGTTGCCACCCGCTGTTTGAGCGACGGTGGCATCTTCGTTTTCGGTAAAGTAGCTATCATCGTATCGCATGTCGCCGTAGGTATCGTCCTCTACATATGCCGTATCGCCGTCGCCAGCAACCTCGGCATGCTCCTCGCTGTAGTCCGGTTCGGATTTGGTGGGCAATTCCATGGGGAGATCAATGTATTCAGCTTCCTCCTGTGCAACAGTTGCCTGTCGCACCTGATGCACTTTCTGGTCGCTGGGCACAACAGTCGTCTGCACGGTTATCTGTTGCGGCGCTAGTTGAGTGCTTGTTGCCGATGTCGCCGTTTCCGTTGTCGATTCGAGGGGGTCAATTACATTGGAGGTGGTTGTCTTGGGGCGCTTAACAGTGCCGCTGCTCGCCTGGCTGCCACGCTGAGCTGAACGCTTGTTGGTTGACACCAGTGTGGCGGTT
Source organism: Drosophila flavopinicola (assembly GCA_035042425.1). Classification (NCBI taxonomy): domain Eukaryota; kingdom Metazoa; phylum Arthropoda; class Insecta; order Diptera; family Drosophilidae; genus Drosophila; species Drosophila flavopinicola. Next base: position 75,385 of record JAWNLL010000340.1, read on the forward strand.
GTTGTCGCCGTTTGCAGCTGCTGTTGTTGGATATGTTGCTGCTGCGGCTGTTGTTGTTGTACGATGGTGGCTTGTGGTGCGGCTGTTGTTTGTATGACGATTTGAGTGGTGCCCTTTTCCTCACCCAGTCCATCATCGACGGTCTCAATTTTGTAGCGGGCAGCAGAGCGTGGGGCTTGACGCTGTACGCGCTGCTGTGTTGGTACTTGTTGTTGTTGCTGTTGTTGTACATGAGGTGCTGCTGGTGGGGGTGTGGGCTCCTGCGGCGGCTGTGGAGCAGGATCATTCTGCAAAAAAAAATCACACAAGTTAACATATGTATATTTATTTCGCTCAAAGCAATTGAAAAACAAAAACTACCACCAAAGCGCGCGCGCACTACATCTGGTTAGAGCGAGACAGCTAGATAGCACACAACAGTAGCGTACACATGCCAGCTCTTTCGCACGCGCACGCTTCGTGTGTGTGTGCGGCTTGCGTTTCGAGATACTTCGCTGGGGTACAGTCAAACCAGCTCTTATACACGCCATTTTTGCCCTGTGCATGTGTGTGTGTACGTATTGCGCGCGAAAGGCGCTTGGTGTGTTTGTATGCTCTTCTCGCTTTGCTTATGCATTATATTTGGTCTACTCACGTCTGTCAGCCCCTTTATTTGTAGCGACTCCGCTGTGCTTATGAAAGCGGGTAAGGCGTCCTGCTTAACATTGACTTCGCCGCAATACATAAACTGAATCAGGTCCTTTAATGCCGAATGGCTAACGTTGTTTAAAAACACTATAAAAAAAAAGAAATGGGAACAATTATGACTTTTGCAAAATTTTTATTTTTTTTGTTTGTACTTACCAACAGCGTTGGTATTTGGTGGCATTGCTGTAAACATTTTGCGGAAGAAGGGCGAGCAGACGGAGAGCACCAAGCGGTGCGCCTTCACGATTTGCCCCTCTGCTGCCAGCGATACGTCCACCAGATCTCCACGACATAGCGACTCGTGGAAGCCAGCGGACAGATTTGTGTTGAAATTATTCCAGCACAAACTAAACTGCTCGTCGTCCGCCATCTTGGACGAGCGTGCAAATCAATAGAATTCTCTGTATCTGCTGTTTGTGTGCGCTGTAGAAAAAAATTTTTAAATGGCTTGGAATTAGTTCAGTTTTGTCAGACACATTCGCAAGCAAACTAATTGCGAGCAGGCATTTGTTTACAAATGTCAAGAGACACCCAAAATGCAGACGAATACAATAAATAAGAAAAAAAAAACTGGGAAATTTTCACGCGTGCAACTGCTATAAATGAGCATTTTATGGCGTCTCTATTTGAGCATAAAATCACTCTTTTATACGCACAAAACCACACGCATATGAAAACCAACTTGAAAATGTACACAACTTACCACTTTTTATGTACTTTTTACTGTAAAGTAACGACTTATTGCACAAATGAAAAATAATTACTTTACTGCGCTGTCGACGCAAAGACTGTGTCCAACTTTTTCAGCAAGTCGCACGAAATAAATGTATACTAGCTAGGGATGAGCGATATACATATACTGGGTAGGGATGTTGTAACTGTATCGATATATCGATATTCGTAATATAACAATACGCCGATTATACGATATTTTACAATTTTCCAGTACTGCTTTTAGTCACACATACAACATCTAGCAGTGCTGGTAAGCGTTTTCGTAAAATTTGAAATATTTCAGCAACCGTCAAAAGGTATTGATGTTTGTAGAAATATTAAATATAATATTTTAATGTAATTCCTTGGCCAACTAGTGATTAACTAATGCATATTATTGCCATAAATTTAAAAAGTTAAATATTTGTAATCGATTTATATTATTGAAAACGGTTTTTAATATTTTCGACATGTACGTATTTATTATTCTGCGTACAATAATCTTTATTTTTCAAATATGTAAAGCACATTTTTGTAGTTTTTATTGAGAATATTTAATCTGAATCTACTTACATTCGTTATTTGTTTGATATTGTCCAAAAAATGCTTAAAACTTAGTTAATGCTGGCATGTAAACTCAAAATAATTTCAAAGCCCATTAGTTATTTATGTAATACTTTATGTCACGAGACTGTTTTGTAAACTTTTGCTGCAGGTTTGTTTACTGAGTAGCAGCACCACATCAGTGGCGTCAAGTGTGCGAAAATCTGCACTTGAGCCCCACTTGAAATCGGATCGGATTGGAGCGGTACAAAATCGGCAATTAGCATGCAAGATTAAACAAACAACTTAAGGACTTTGCAGTAATAAATATTGTACATAAATACACATACTTAAGCTCAAGCGGCGAAATTAAATCTGCATAAAGTGGCTGCGAACAAACAACAACAACAACAGCAGCACAGAAGATAAATACACACACACACACAGACAGAGATACACAAGCAAACAAACGTGAGCATTGCTGTGATTGGCTGCTTGGCAGCCATTTTCTTAAACGCCTAGCGCATTCCCATACAGATGTTGTATGCATGTGTTTGTGTTTGCGTGTGTGTGTGTGTGTGCGTGTGCGGGTGGTTTTGGCAGCGTCTGAAAAAGATTCAGTTTTCATTCAGTACGAAAAACGCGCTGACAAATTGAGGACATGCTCGAGTGCGCAGCGGAACGGCGCAGCGTTTAAGGTTTGAGCTAGTGAGATAGTCCAGCACGGTTGCACAAGGGGTGCGCTACACCCTCCACCCCCAAAACACCCCCAACAACTACAACCACAACAACTACAACCACAATAACCACCTACGCATAATCGTTGTCGCAGTCAAGTGTCGTTCGGCGTTCAAGTGCATTTTGGCAAATTGCTGTATTTATTTTAATTTAAAGTGCCGCCGTTAAGCGCTCAAGTGATTGAAATTGAAATTGAATCAACAACAAGAACAACAATAGCGAAAATGTTGCAACATCATCAGCACCAGGCACAATCCGCTGGCTACTACGACTACAATCAGGCGCCGAGTCCGAGCAGCATGACCAATGCGGATGCTCTCAATACGACGCCATTCTCAGTCAAGGATATACTCAACATGGTCAATCAAACGGAGGCATACGAAGGCGCCTATGGGCACCTCGAGAGGTAAGTCGCTAGATAGAAACTAAACAAGAGAAACTACCAGCTTATATTATTCAGGATGTTTTCACTCCAAAACTAGAACCTCCAATTTGAGTCGTAACTTTAAACGCATTCAAAAAGACTTAGTTTTATTAATATAATATTCAAAAACCACAAGTTTTATGATTTAAATTCAATATGCCGAAAGTATAGTAGAATTTTCGAAACATCTAATTTTTAAATTTTTATCAAATTAAAGACGATCTGTTATTTTGTTACTGCGATAAAATGTTAAGATATAATAGACAGAAAGTGAATGGTTTTAAAAATGATTCCATTTAGGTTATATGCATTCAGTTGTTTATATAAGAGCTCAAATATATATAGTTTGTATATATACTATGTATATTCTGCTGTTAACAGCAACTACCTGTCCTCGCAGCAATCTTTGTTTGCGTCTTGTTGTATTTATTTATAATAAGGCTCCATAGGAAATTAATGTCTACCAATTTTCCACATAAGAATAATATTTTTTTAACCTTCTGCGGAGCGTAAGAAAGGGAGAGAGAGATAGAGAGTGAGGAAGAGAGTCGCAGCTAAGCAGGAGAAATCCTATCAAAACACATGAGCAGCATGAATTGCAAATAGGACTAAAGGACAAATCATCGTTATTTGTACAAGAGGCAAGACAAAGACAAAGGCAAAAGGCAAGATGCGGACACAGCCACAAAGTGTTAACAATAAGAACAACAAAGTCCGACTCGGATTCAGATTTCGATTCGGATTCGGAGACCGAGGTCTGAGTCTCAGTTTGAGCTGTGGTCAGGCAGGCAGGCGATGAGCGGCGCCGCAGCTCGTCCTTTTCCTTTTTGGCTGAGCTTGGGCCTGGCCAGCACATGTGATTCGCATGTGTGTGTCCTTTTTTTCTGGACATGCGCAGCGCCTCACTGAGGGGCGTCCTTAATTGTGATGAGGCATGAAATGATGTCACCAAGGCTCCGCAGTGACAGCAGGAAGTTGCAGCAAGCTCTTGCTGTGATGCAACATGTGCTAGCCAGGCCAAAAAATAGGAAACTAGCCATTGACTTTCTCAGCGAGCAAATGCAAAAAGTAAAAGGATCACTGCTGGAATACTTTCGAGGACATCGAACAACAAGCACGAAAGGCTTTTATACTGAATATAGATAGTTGGATAGAAATTTCGATTGCATGATTGTAAAAAGATACTTGCTTAATTTCTGATATTTATTTTATGATTTTTATACTCTTTTCGATGAAAATAGTATTTATTTTGTGCTGAAGTGTGGAAGCGTCGGAGACTCCCAAAAGTTACATCCAGTATGCGCAGGATGTCAAAACAAATAGATCTGGCCATGTCCGTCTGTCTGTCTGTCTGTATGTATGCAAGCTAGTCCCTCAGTTTTTGAGCCATCGCGATGAAACTTTGCACAGAGACTTATTGTTCAAAGGGACAATACATTTGTGGGAACCGGCCGGATCGGACCACTATATCTTATGGCGCCGAAGATAATCCCTTACCCCTTGTTATAATTTACTTTCGCAATTGAGCTTTGACATTGACATGTAAATTTCTTGATTAGTCGATATTTAGAAAATAAAGAAAGAAATATGTATGTACAACAAAATTATATAATTAAAAATAATAATAATTTAATAATAATGATTTTGCTTCTGCTTTCACAGCGCTGCGGCAGCCTCGGCTCTCTATGGCGCTGGTGAGTATCAGCAACAGCAGCTGCAGCAGCATCAGCAGCAGCAGCAGCAGCAACATCTCTCGCATCACCAGCTCCAGCAGCAACAGCAGCAGCAGCTTCAGCTCCAGCAGCAACAGCAGGAGCAACAGCAACTGCAGCATCATCTGATCGAGCAGGAGGAGGATGCTCTGGCCACTTCGTCGCTGTCGCCGCTGCTGCCGCCGCCGCATGGTCATCACCAGCTGTATGCGAGCTATCACCAGGACTACGGCATGCCCGCGCACATGCTCCAGCATCCACATTCGCATCCGCATCCGCATCCCCATCCGCATTCGCATCCGCATCAGAGCTATCAGACGGCTTACAATGTGACCGCCTCGCAGTTCTATGCCGGCAGCACAGCTGGCGCCTATCAGAGTCCCGCCGGCTACAACTACAACTACAGTGGCTCGGGGGATGTCTACGCCAGCGCCTCGACCATGCCCACAGTAACGCCCGCCGCCTCCGCAGCCGCCGTCAGCATCAAGAACGAGTATATACCCACGCCCTATATCACGCCCTCGCCCACCCTCGATCTGAACAGCTCTGCGGAGGTGGATGCACATGCTCCCTCCCACAAGCTGGCCGCCAATGGAATCTCGCAGCGGCTGCTCGAGCCGAGGGGCTTGCATGGAGCGGGGGAGTGCCCAAAGCGAAGTAAGTAACACTATACTACACAGTATCAAATAAAAATATTTATACTTAAATTTAACTACGATAAATGACTAAATTTGTGTTAGTAGAAAAAAATATTTAGAACACTTGACAATACCAATCTTTTTGAGGAACCTATTTCTGAAAGAAATCTATAAATATGTCTTTTTAAAGTACAGAAAAATATAACAAAATCGACATTGTTTCTTTTAATTTATACTCTTTTCGAAGATAATATATAATATAAGTATATTAAGTTTGTGCTGAAAAGTTACTGCCAGTATGTTTAGAATGACAAAACAAATTGATCTAGCCATGTCCGTCTGTCTGTCTGTCTGTCTGTATGTATGCAAACTAGACCCTCAGTTTTTGAGCTATCGTGATAAAACTTTGCACATAGACTTAATATTCAAAGAGACAGCACATTGGTCGGAGCCGGTCTGATCGGTCCACTATATCTTATAGCTGCCATACAACTGGAGGTCGGTTTTGGCCATATATCCGATCTTTTCAAAGCTATCGCCTTAAATTTCCTTGTGCACTTAAACATTCTTATAACTCATCAATGTTTAAAATTTCAAATCGATTCAGTTATAATTAGCAAAGATATGCGTCATTAAATATTTCGGTGGTGCAGTTGGCAGTGTGAAAATTGTCGAAAGGTTCGGCACGCCGAAGATAATCCTTCGCCACTTGTTTTTACTTTCGTTTTTAGAACGACTTTATTTATATTAACTATATTGAAATTTGCCACCTATTTCCAGAGGAGAGCCATGTGACCTCATCTCGCTCCGAGCTGCGCAAGAACAGCAGCGGCAACAGCAGCAACAACAATAACAATAGCAATAACAGCAGTAACAACAACAACAGCGTATGCGGAAAAATGAAACGCAAGCCACGTGTCCTGTTCTCGCAGGCACAGGTCCTCGAGCTGGAATGCCGCTTCCGCCTGAAGAAGTATCTGACCGGCGCGGAGCGTGAGATTATCGCACAGAAGCTGAATCTGTCGGCGACGCAGGTGAAGATCTGGTTCCAGAATCGTCGCTACAAGTCCAAGCGTGGCGACGTCGACCTCAGCGAGGGCTACGTGAAGCATCTGAAGCTGAAGCCGGAGCCGCTGCAGTCGCCCACTTCGTCCACGTCCGCATCCGCATCCGCATCCTCGTCGCTGCCGCCGCCGCTGCCCAGCCACATGATGTGGCCCCCCAGCACGCAGCAGACGCAACAGTTGCAGTTGCAGCAACTGCAGTAGTTGCACACACAAATTCTAACTTATTACCATCTATGCAGATCTAATGTTTTAGCTAACGCAAATGCCTCATAACTCTAGTACCTTGTTGTATATACTATTGGACAATAAATAAAGTTTAAGCCACCAATCTAAGAGTGTATCTTGATTCCTTTTACAGCTCTGATGGCTAGCTATACGATTACAGGATCTTAAGACTCTTACAACTACTTTTTATAATAACTTCAGGGATTCAATTGGACACCTTGAATCTTAAGTCTTTCACAAGAGTTTTTCATTTTGAACGGATTCATTTAATTGGTATTTCTTAGCTAGCGAATTTTGTTTATTTTTATCTTAAAAACTTGCTTTTGGAATAGTAGATGATCCTTTATTTGTATTACTGTCTTAACTCAATAGTTAATCACCAAGCTTGCATTCTTCTCAAATCGTATTTATATATGTTTTTCCTGTAGCATCTTATATCTTATTAAGTATCACTTGAGTCTTCTTTTAAGCCCGCTTTTCCTGAGTCATTAGCTTTTTATGCTGATTTTAATGCATCCATTCTTGTTCTCCAGCTGCTTTTAACATTGTTTGTATAGGATCAGCTCCAACTGATCAATTTGTCGTTTCTTGCAGCATATTAGGTGTATTTCTAGAATCAAAGTATAAACTCATTAGCTTGTTTGTGTATTGCATATAGCTTTCTATCGAAGGAACAGGAACAATTTGAAGTCTTCAGTGTTTCAAGGAACAGCAAAGGAACAAGAACAGTTTCAAGTCAATAATGGTGAAGGAACACATTGAGTTCTTATCCAACATTGTGATTTCTAAGGATCACTGGCTGCTGCTTCAACTTCCAACATAACAGTTCACTCACAGAGGATCAGTTGATCCTGCATTAGTGCCTTAACTGAGTGCATCGATATTTCATTCACTGCTCTCCGTTTGATATGCTTCATACTAGTATACTAGTGTATATTCTCAGAATGCGCCGAGTATCCGACTATATCTGCCACCGATCCATTAGGCACCGCATCTGCGTATAATTGTTGTCGATCGGCGCATAAATCAATTTTATCAAAACGAAACGATCAGTTTTATGAATAAATGTAGAAAACACACACAACAATTTCCGTTTGTGTTCTTGAAACGGAATGTTTTCCTTTCGCTTTTCGCACAGTGAGCGGGGTAAGGAATGAGGGATGAGGGAATGGGTGGGGGTGGGGGGCTGATTGGGGTATTGGATCAGTGGCGGCGCTGCAGACATTACAAAGGTTGCTTTTATGAAACGTTTAAGTGGCCGCAATGCAACTGTAAAATGCTTTCCTACAGCTAAAGATACAGATACAAACACACACAGATACAGATACAAATGCAGGGCATCCGAGCTCGACATTTATGACAGGGGCTAATATTTCATGGAGTGTGGGGGCAAAGTTGCTGCCTCCTGCCTCTTGCTGCTGCATTGGTATCAATTACTCCACAAACACATGCCACAGGCCACAACCGGAACGAGGAACGGGGAACGGGATGGGGAACGGGAACGGAAAGGGGTGCGGGAAACGAGGCAAGTGCAGCTGATCACACTTTTTCAGCCTGGGGAGGCCACAGTTTGAGTTGGAACAGTTTTGACAGACTGAACTTCTGGATGGCTGTCGGAGTGAGAGTGGGAGTTGGAGTTGCAGTTGAAGTTGAGGGCGCTGCTGTGTTGGGTTAAATGTCAATCAGGGGCCAATCACGCGCAGGCTTTGATAAAAGATTGAAAACGGCTACTGGATGGTCTAGAAAACAGGGCAAATAAGGCACAGAAATTCAACAACATTACATAATAAAGTTGCTCAGCTTCAGCTATGCAGTTTTTGTATAAGGTATTAAGAGGCTAATTGAAATAATAATAAATAAATCTATATAAGAATGACAATTTTTTGTGTGATTTCTTATAAAGATCTGTGTGTCAATGGATTTTTATTAATTTATTTTATTTCTTTAAAATGAATGTATGTTGTCATCCTTAGGTTTAGTACAGTAATCACAATTCATTAAATAAATATAAGTGATAATCATCATTATGTAAACCTAGATTATATTAAGACATATTTTAATTATTTAATATAATTAAATTTTCTTAATGTTCGAGAAAGTCAATTAGATTTTCGGCTTGTTACACACATTAAAATTGGGTAAAAATTGTTTAATGAAGTTGTGCTAAAGTATAATAAACAGGCATAAGAAAGAATCTCCGATTATATAAAGTACATATATAGTCTTGATCATTCTAGCCGTGTCCGTCTGTCTGTCCGTCGGTCTGTATGAATACGCCGATATACAGACTATAAGAGCTAGCGACTTCATATTTGGCATACAATTTCTCGTAGTCCCTGGTCAGATCAAGTTTGGTTCATTAATAAGTCGTTCAAAAATTATCGATAAATATCGATTTCAGACAAGCGTTTTCTGACCATATCTTTAAACTTATAAGAGCTAGAGGCACCAAATTAGGTATGTATAAGCTTGAATAGCAAACACATGGAACCAATATTTCCATTTTGCTATACCAGCCCGCATGTGTGTGTTTGTTATTATGACAGAATGTATGGACTGGGTTCAGGATATCACCTCCTACGCACTCTAATTGTTATTTTCAGCGCTTAGTTGAAATTTACCTTAACTATTTACCGAGTTCTAGTCTGCAGCTATCTTATATGTATATTATGTGAAGTCTTATGCTGCCACTCATAGTCACAAACAATATTAGTTATTAAAGTTTGTTTGTTCTTTAACGTTTAACAAAATAAATAGCTAGCCAAGTAAGGAGACTTTCAAAGGCGTTGGCAGCACAGTGGCAAACAAAACGCCCCAAAAGGACATTGAGCGGAATGCATGTCAAGTGGCCTTTTTAAATGCTGCCTAATGGACCACACTGACCAACAAAATCATACAAATTTTGGAAAGATGGAAGGCCTTGGATCGGGCACACAAAAATCGCTGGCTACATTAAGGTTTCGTCTTTCAATGTCGGCGGCAATGTTGCGGCGACGTGTGCTGCAACAGTCTAAAGTCTATAGTCTATAGTCTAGATTCGAGAGTCTTGAGTCTGGAGTCTAGACTCGAGACCCAACCGGGACTCAAGTGGAAAATTTGTCATTTTCCCATATATCACATCAGATCGGGACGCACTGGCGATAAGCCAGTGATGCAAGGATCTATGTATGGCTTGTAGCGCCGTTTAATTCATGTTGCGTCAAAGGATCAAAGGCGCCACAGGCCGCCTCCTCTCTCTCTCTCTCTCTCTCTCTCTTTCACTCACTTTCTACCTCCCTCTTTCTCCGCTTTCACCGCTCTCATTTGCATTTCCTCAATTAAATAGCTGACGCGAGAAGCCGCCAAAGTGAGCGTTAGGTAAGCAAATTAAGATTTATTAACAACAATAAACAATATGAAAGTGAAACAACAAACAATTGACAAATGACAATTGAGAATTGGCGCATTTGGGCTAAACAGTTTTTATTGTTTTCAATTTCCGCGCTTTTCTTCTTTTGCCGCCTGCACGGAGTACACAGTAAGAAAAATAACCTGTTATATAAACAAACCTTTTACTTCAAAATCTCAAAACAGATATAGATATTCCTATATCTTAAAATTTACTGCTGTGCTGATTTAAATCAATATCATATGACATTGAAATTAAACAATTTTGAAAGAAATTTCGCACTTTAAACTTAAGGTCTAATATCATTACCATGAAACAATGAAACTATTATTTTTTACTGTGCATTGCGTAATATTCATTTCCATTTCCATTTTCATTCCCATTTCCATTTTCCGCCTGCTGCTTTCGCTGTCATTGCGAGTCTTTGCCTTTAATCCCAGCCAGCGCTGTCAAGTGGATGGCTGCTCATAGCCCATTCCCATTCCCATCCCCTGTCCCTATCCCCTGTCCCGATCCGTACCCCCATCCCTAACCATCAGAACTACGCCGTCAGTTTGGAATTAAAGCCTTTGACATTTTATCAAAAACAACCAAAATGAAACCCATTGAGTTTTCCCCACTGTTTGTTGTTGTTCATTTCCATTTGATGTGGCCATAAAAATGGCGAGCTCATTTTACATTTCTCTCTCAATATATCCATATATATACATATATTTCTGTTTTATATCCATCAGTTTTGACTTTGTGTGGCTTTTCAAGTGGTAAATTGTGACAATTATATTCAAATTAATTGAGTAATTGCATTCGAAACTGAAGATGTGTCGCTTAAAAGCATTTGATTTATGGCCTGTGGAAAACACAACTCGAGTGCCGATTTTGATTTGGGGGCAGACTTGAGCTCGTTGAGCCAATGAAATTCACTTCCTTGTAGCTGGCAATATCCTAATGCACTTCAGACACCTGTAAACAATGTCTATTATACAACAAAGTTTATTTACCTTGCTGTCGCCTTTCGGTCGATTCTCTCTGAGCTTATTGCTAGCTGCTTATTTCATGGAAGCGACTGTTGACCTAAATTGATCAGGAGCTCGAAATCTTGTAGGTGTACTTCTAGTGAAGTTTTTAAGTGATTCACTTTTAATGCAGACCTAATTTAGAGGTCAAAGCATGATCAAAACTGTGTCGGGATCGAAAATCGGATCAGTTTTGACAAAGTTATGGAAGATTTTATTGGAAGGGCACTAAAATATTTATATATAAAGCTTTATTGTTTTTAAACTACTTCATATTTTGATGCAGATCTTAGATAGAGGTCAAACCATTATGAAAACTGTCTCGGGATCAAAAATCTGATCCGTTTCAACGTAGTTATGGAAGTCTTAAATGTTGGAAAGGCATTTCTAGGAAATTATCGTAGCTAGTTTTTAACTGCTTCAGATTTTGATGCAGAGGTCCAAACTGTCCAACGGTCGAAACTAAATGCATGTGTTTTGTATATTTTAAGTATATTTGTGTTATCAAACAGGCTACAATTTTTAAACTGTAACGGAACGAGTATCGTTCAGAGGGCACTGTTCACTGCTTGATTGCCAAGCAGTACACCACACCACATGCAAAGCAGTGCGCTATGTGAAGAATAGTAAGCAGTGTACTGTGGGTACAAGCAGTTTACAGTTCAGAATTTTGATTATCAAAAAATAGTTTTCAAAGATTTCTTAACGGAAAATGCTCGCTTGGATTCTATACAAATAAACCAAGTCAGATTCCACAATTGTTGAACTGGATTGTGATTTTTATTGGCTTCCATAGCTGCTGGTAAGAATTGCATTTCCAGCACCCTTAAAATAAACTCAAATGAGTAAATAAATCAAAATCGATAGCGGTGTTGATGTTGAGTTGATGTTGTTAGCTTTGTGTCAACAAGTGCAAGAAAACACTTGCCAAAATCAATCACTAGCCAACAGAATGGATCAGATTTCATAACACCGACTAACAATGAATGCTAATGCAAAGCAAAGCAAACAATTGAAGTGCTTTTTGATAAACCATTAAAGCGAATTTAATGCCACATAAACAACATTGTCTGGCAGGAAGGGAGACAGAGAGAGAGAGAGATAGAGAGAGAGAGAGCAAGTGCTCAGCGAGGGTGGTGAGTGCTCAAATCAAACAAGGAATCAGGCAACTGTCCCAGTTAATTGAAAATGTCTATTCATCATTCGCATTCAGTGTGCTCCCCCCATTCCACTGTAATTTAATACCTGTTTGGCGGCGATATTGAATAAACTATTTGGAGATAATCGCATCAGCAGTCACAACAGCAGAATGTCGTTCTGTTGCAGGACAAAAGGACAAAGGCAAGGACGCGTGGCAAGCATCATTATACTAATTACTCAAGTATTATTGAAATGCAGTCAATTGAAAACATCTAACCGAACAGCGAGAGCGCACTTGAAAATTGGTTACTTACTTTACTCAGTGCTGACCGCAAAATAATCGCAACAACAACAACGCAACTCTGTTGTTTCCTTTGTTGCAGCGGCGCTCTGACTTCTGCGCCCGAGGCACCAGCATTAAGAGTCATTGAATTGGCAATAAAAAGATTATATAGCCCGAAGGTGTGAAGTGTAGCGAAGAACAGCGCAAGCACCATTTCAGCAACCACCACAAACACAAGCGCAACCAGCTGAGCGAGCATCTGTGTGCACTTCTCTCTCTCTCTCTCTCTCTCGCTCACTCGCTCGTTGTCGCTCAGCATCTCACTCAAGCTGAAGCGCGAGCGCGCAGCCATTTTGCAGTTGCGACCAATCAGAGCGCGTTGTGCATGCGGCACTCAACCAATGGCAGGCTGTGGCGTTTGAAAAAGCACTCAAAAGCATTTTTATGTATTTATTTATTTATTTAATAACAAAGGACATAGGAAAATTATGATGAAAGTAAAGAAAAATTAATTTGCCAATATAAATAACATTTAACATTTAAATTTGTGCTAGTATTCAGACTAGATTAGAGTGTAGGAAGTGCCCTTAAAGCACTGTTTATAAATATTAAATGCTGAAAATATATAGCTACGCATTAGTGAATGCTTGCCATTAACGTTCTCAAAATGATTTACAAAATATCATAAATAAATAGTCAATGTTAAATGCAAATAACACAATTTTCAAAAATCGATTCTTATTTTTCCTGTACTAAACTTATGTGCTTGACATTTATAGAGAACCATTAAATTTACCCCAAGTAGGGATTGTACATGCATTTATGTGGTAACCCAAGATTTTTCAGCATAATTTTCAAACCAAACAAACAGTAGTCTAAACAAAAAAGACTAATCAATTGAGTTTGCAGGGCCAACTGTGACTGTACCCTCCTGGAAACCCTAATCGATTGCCTAATAGTTGTTAGTACGCTATAAACAATAAACAGGATGCATGCACTTCCAAAAATAACGCACACTACACTACCTTAAACAAATACGCAGGCACATCGGCAGCAAGATTTAACGATGCCTCTGTGTTTACATCACTTGAGAGCAACTCAAACGCTCTTGGCCAATGGGGCAGAGGCAGAGTCGGTCGATTGGCTCTGCCCACGCCAAGTAGAGCGAAGTAGCTCAAAATCCGTGCACGTAAAAATAGCACTGAATCCACCACCAGCAACGGCAACGGCAACTGCAAAGGCACCACTTGAGTGCGGCACTCCGTGAGTGATTCTACGCCGGGATCGGCGCAGTTATTTAAAGAGCACACGGAGCGCGACAGCAGAGCACATTCGTGACTCAGCCTCCGAGACGTGAGCAAGCAGACGGCGAAACGCAAAACGGAAAAACGAAAAGCTGTTGTGTGAAAGTGCTGCTAAATATTGTAACAAATCGAAACAAGTTAAATACCTAATTATGCTAAATATGGAAAGTGCGGGAGCGGGCGCGGCAATTGCGGGCCTGAGCAAAACGCTGACGACGCCCTTCTCCATCAACGATATACTGACGCGCAGCAAGCCCAGATCCAGCATGGATCTGGACACCGAAATGGAGCTTGGCGGCAAAGGCATGGAACGCTCTGGCTCCAAGTCGCCGCCGCTCTGCTGTCGCGATTTGAGCGGGTACAAGAGTGCCGTCTCGAATCGCAGCTACTTGCAGTACTATGCCGCTTTGGATAACAACAATCAGGCAGCGGGCTCCAGTTCCTCGTGCGGCTCCTCCACGGCCGACTACATGCAACGCAAATTGGGCTACTTTGGCGCCGCACTGTCCGCCGCCTCAGCTGCCCCCCTCGACATGCGACGCTGCACCAGCAACGACTCCGGTAAGTCTACACTCGAAGAAATAAAAATGGTCTAGAATTTAGAGAATCCGCATACTTTTGCAGTCAAAGGCAGCTCACTCTATTCTTCAGTTAGCATTATTCAAGGGATTTTTCTAAAATGTAACAACAAATTCGAAATCTTAGCCTTAAATATACATTTTCATATTTTTCTGTAAGATAGGCATTCATTTCTAAATTCCAAAAACAGATTTGTTAAAAAATTAAAAAAATATTTCTATACAATTTTTTTCTTTGAAATGTGGTTGTTTTTAAGAAAAATATTTCGTAAAGCTAAAAGTAGCTGCATAAAGCTATAAATTATGTTTGCTTTATAGAGCAATTTCGCAAATTATAAGTCTTTTTTCCGAGTGCAGCTCTTTGTTAGTGAGCGCTAATGGACTCCATTGTTAGCTCTACGCTTTTGTGCTAACTTTTGCCTAATTTTCGGCTTGCCTCATTCACAGACTGCGACTCGCCGCCGCCGCTGAGCAGCTCGCCCGCCTCCTGCACCGCAGCTGGCTACGGACGCAACCACTCGCCGCTCTCCCACGACGATGGTGTGAGCGGAGGCGGCCTCAGCCGGAAGAAGCGCTCGCGTGCCGCTTTCAGTCACGCCCAGGTCTTTGAGCTGGAGCGCCGCTTTGCCCAGCAGCGCTATCTGTCCGGCCCGGAGCGCAGCGAGATGGCCAAGACGCTGCGCCTGACCGAGACGCAGGTGAAGATCTGGTTCCAGAACCGGCGCTACAAGACCAAGCGCAAGCAGATCCAGCAGCACGAGGCGGCGCTGCTGAGTGCCACGAAGCGGGTGCCCGTCCAGGTGCTGGTGCGGGAGGATGGCAGCACGACCTACGCACACATGGCGCCGGGAGCGGCTGCCGCTGCTGGCTACCCGCACGGCCTGGATCCGGCCCTGCTCAACATCTACAGGCACCAGCTGCAGTTGGCCTATGGAGGATTGCCGCTGCCGCAGGTGCACTTCCCCTACTTCTATCCGCATCCGAAGGTGCCGCAGCCGATTCCGCCGCCCAGTCAGCAGACCGCCAGCTTCGTGACTGGCTCCTCGGCCTCCTCGTCGCCAGCGCGCAATCCACGCAGTCCCTGCCCGAGTCCCAGCCAGGCGCATGTCCTCAGCCTGGAGAGTGGCGCCGAGAGCAATCACTCCGCTGTGGAGGACTGTGAGGAGAATGTGGAAATTGATTAGGTTGATTACGTGGAGCAACTTGGCCTTTGTGATAGTGATAGCAATAGAGGAAGGTTCTTTGGCCAGTTGGTGTGGAGAAAGCTGGAGCAAGTTTCTGGCGAACAGCTTTAGTAGCTCTAAGTTTTAGCTATATGTAAATATATGTGTATATTAATATCTCAATTAAAATAAAAGAATTAATGAAATTACAATTTAAATGTGTGCCTATATTTTATTTTTAAATATTGCAGAAATTGTTGGTAATTTATCGAAGTTGCAAGTGTTTTTCCTAACTGAAATTAAAATATAGAGGACTGAAACTTTTTGAAAATGCTCGAATTCTGGATTTATAAGGGCGTCTTTTGCAAATGCTTCGACCTATTTCTTATTTAGTTTTGAGTCTAGTCTCTGTTTTAAACCTATCTCAAAGCAACTTTGATAATATCAAAATTTTTGTCATTAAAAATTAGTTATATAAACATAGATTTTGTTTTCTCGAGAAAACAAAAAAAAAACAAAAATTATATAATATATATCATGGGTTTTTTTTCTAAAGTCTTGTGTATGAATAAATCAAGGTTGCATTTTATACTCATTGAATTCATAATCGGCAAGTTTATCTTCTTGTGATATAGGCGTATGATAGTTAGCAAATATTCATGAAGTTACTTAACTTACAAATTTCCACTGTATAGTTCTTTTTCGATGTGACCTCATTTTGCCAGTGAGCTCCGTTTGGCTTTTCAAACTCAACTTGAGAACTGACAGTCAGATCATGCAGAAAGTGCCTCAAGAAGCGTTCCACTGAAGTGTTCAATGCGTGTGGGTGGGCCGAGTCTTGCAAAAAGCAGGGAATCATTGATAATGATGACGACGACGGCGCTGGCCACTCAATGTCGGCACAGAAGTGCTTCAATGTGTCATTCCCAGACGGGTGCTGTGTCTCTGACCCACTGACTAACACACACAGAGAAATACAATCACTGTTAGTGTTTGCAAGGCGCTTTTGCACAAGATCAGCCGATCGAGAGACAGATAGACAGAGAGGATGTCCTTAGGCGCACAGCTGGTGGCAGACGACAGCAAGGACATGGCTCAAGTGCCTGGCGGCGACAATTTCGACCATGTTTACAAACAAACAAATTGACAAAACTGAAACAATTGCAATTGCAATTGCATGATCATAGCCACTTCAGACGGTAGCCTGTCGCTTTTACTGCCTGTCGCCTGGCAACAACACTGCTCAAGTTACAAATTGTCTTTCAAATTGCTCGATCACTGAATATCCACCCCCACTATCCACACTATCCACACTATCCACAACCCCAGCACCCCTTTCGCCCTGTCCCAACACTCTATGTTTGTGCAAGTGGAGCGTGCGACTAGCAACTGTATAAACATTCTCGATCGCGCTCTCTCTGCGGATCATCATGTCTGGCCGCATTTTCTAGCTAAAAGCCATAGCCAAAAAAGATGACAAATTTGGGACACTAAAATCAATTGACATCTGTAATTACTTGTGTCAATAAGCGGCGTCTCAGCGAGTGCCTCTGCCCAAATACCAGATATACAATACATATAACTATGGGGCGCTTTGACCTCTTGCCATTATACATTTTTCGCGCCCAGCACAGGAAGTGCTCTAGAAACACTAGATAAAATAGCATAGTTTGTTGCCATAAAGGCAAAAGCAACAAACTATTGTACTGAAATGGAAAACATAAAATAAATAGCGGAATGCCAAAAGTCATCAATAATCCAAACGAACTGATTGTTATTATATTGTTATAAAACAAATTAATCTGGCCATGTTCGTCTGTCTGTCTATCTGCTTGTTTGTATGGAAACTAATCCCTCAGTTTTTGAGCTATCGCGATAAAACTTTGCACAGAGACTTATTATTCAATAAGACAGCACATTGGTTGGAACCGGCCGGATCGGCGCACTATATCTTATAGCTGCCATACAACTGTAAGTCGGTCTTAATCATATATCTCATGTTTTCAAAGCTATCGACCCTTAATTTTCTTGTACACTTGAACATTCTTACAACTCATCAATATTCAAAATTGCTAAAAGATTGAGTCATAAATAGTGAAGATATGCTATATAAAATCTTCGACACGATGAAGATAATCCTTCACCACTAGGTATTATAACAATTTCCATTGAATATGCCAGAATATATATAGTGCACATCTTATTCATACAAAATACTATAGATTTTTAATTATTTGATTGACCAATTGACTAATCTGTATATTATTAAATACATTTTCCCAGTCAGAAAAAGTAACCAATTCTCATTTGGAAAATGTAATGCTGATCTAAATGAAACTATTTTCCTACTGCCTGTAACTGATATTACTATCCAGTAATATGTGCCAGGCACTCTGAAGGCTTTCGCTGCATGTGGCATAGTTGCACAAGTCCGTTTCTTGAGTATGCATTACCAGCACACTCTTTTTTGTCCTGCTGCCTGCCACTAATTTGTTTATATTGTCTGTCTTTGGATTTGTTTATGCAACCCTTTTTTTATGACACATGCACATGACCGATTTACACACAGTCGGCGGCAGCTACTTGAGGGCAATCCTTTCAACAGGCCGCCCCTTTGTGGACGGTCAGGACTCTGGCCTCCAAGTGAATAATGCAAATTAGTCACGGTTGCATGTGGCGTATGCGCAACGTTTGAACTGCACTTTGCATGTCTCTTTTATTATTCATTTATTATTTGTATACTGTTAAACTTGTATTATTTGTATATGATACATTCAACTAAAGTACAAAATGGACTTAAATAAGTTAATACTGCAGATTTAATCTTACTTAATTGCAAAAATGTATTTATTTATTTTAAATATACAATTATTTATTTTATTTTGTCAATTAGTCGCCTGTCAACGGACGCCGCTCGGCGGTCAGCAAAATTAGTGTAAACAACAAAATTTTGCGATATTTGCTTAAACATTTTTGGGGCCAGCATTCTTAAGCGGCCATTGAGAGTGCATTTAATGGCAAATGCCGTTGCAAATATCAAAAGCAACAGCAACAGCAACAACAACAATAATAACAACAACAACAAGCAGAACATAACAGAAGCAAACACAGCGCCCGAAACGGACAGATTAAAGTATAAACAAAATGCACTTGCGCCGCCTGAAAATGTTCACTTATTGTAAAATTGTAAAATGCATTTTCGATTTTCTCCTCGTCTTGATTTTGTTCCCGCTTCGTTTCGTTTTAGCCCATTTGCATGCACTTTGCTTTAGCGTTTTTAGCGTTGTTGTCTCATCGTTCGCTCGCCATGCCCCCCGCCCCCTTTGCCATGCCCCTTCGCACTGACTGCTGCTGCGTCTGTTGCACACATGTGCGCCAGCCATAAAAGGAGCGTCAGCGTCATGAGGATGAGCATGGGATTGAGTATGAGTATGGGATTGAGGATGAGGATGAGGATGAGGCTGAGGCTGAGACTGAGGCGACTACACCGACTGACACTTCGATTTGCAGCTATTGTTGTTGTTGTTGTTGTTGTTGCTGTTGCTGTTGCACGTGTTGCTCGTAGGCGGGCTTGTTTATGCAACAGCCGAACTTCTTGGTAGGAATAACTCTACGACAAATTCATCAAGTAAGCGCAATCAGTGGCAATCAGTTTATACACTATCTTTCAGTTATATACACTTTGTTATAGCGCCAGTCTGAAAACTTATTTCTAACAGTTTTAAGTCATAAAGCTAAAAAGACCTTTAAATGGGTATTTTTGCATGCAGAAATATTTAAATAAATAATAAATTGTCTATAATATGTTTTTCCAAATAAAAATTTATTACAAAAATAGAATAAAATAATTTTACAAATTGAAATATAGAGCAAATGGCATATATTAAGTATATGTTGTAAGATAAACATTAAAATATAATATTAATAATAGCTAAAATACTAAAAATATGTCTTGAGAACAATATGTGTATTTATTTGAAAGGGCATCTAGTTTTCGGGGCTGTAATACTTTGGTTCCTACTTGTTGTGTTATTGAAGTTGTGCTCTTGGTTTTATGGGATCGACGACCACGGACAAACAGACAGACAGACACACACACATACAGACACAGAGAAGGAGCTGAGATTGAATCAGGGCTAACGACATTGCCTAATTGCCTGCATCTGAGGAATGGCTGGGAGGGGGGTAAAGTGGGAAAGTGTGGGTGGTGGAAAGGGGAAAGGGGGGGCAGTTCATTGCAGTGTTCGCTAGCTGAGTAAATGAAACGTTTTCGCCCAAAAAAACGAATGAAAATAAAACGCTGTAAACAAACACACAAAAACAAAGTATAGGCAAATGATGCGCTGTGCTATTTATGTTTATTTTGTTTTGAAAATTGTGCGTTTAATTTATAGTTAATTGTTTTTCAGCATTTCATTAACCAACCAGAAACGGGGTGACTGTGTGCGGTCCCGAAATTTCATGGGAAGCCAACCCACACACACTCACACACACACACACACACACACACATTGACACACGCCTGTGGATTTAATACGCGTAGCAATTGTTGTCGATGATGATGCTATTTGCGCAAGTTGTTGATGGCGGTGCACCCACACACCCACACACACACACACACACACACACACACACACACTACATGGGGGCACCTCTCTTTGTCTGGCTGAATGCTCCATATGCGCCGCCCAGTAGCCAAACTAACGGCACTCGCCCTCGGCCCAACAAAATGGCCACCCACCTCAACCTCAACCTCAGCGCAGCAGCTGTTGAAATCTTTGCGCAATGTGGCAAGAGCGGAATCTGCAGCAGCTAACCGCCCGCTGCCCCTGCCCCGCCCCCAACCCGTACCGTCCCTCCTCAGTCACCCCCTTGAGGCACTCCTTTGCTTATTTGGCTTGAAATAAAAAAGCATTTAAATGATTTCGGTAGCACAAAAAAAGAGAAGAAGAAGCAGAAATTGGAATGATAAATGTTTTGGTTTTTGTGATTTTGTTTATTGTTCAAATTTCGCCTAAAAAATTTCAAATTTTACCGCATGTATAAAACGAATCTTTTATAGGCAGCCATTCAAATCGGCAAATCCTAGATACAATATGTAGTTGTTGTTGCTGTTGTTGTTGTTGTTTTGTGAGCTGTTTAGATAAAAATTTGTGGTGTAGCACACACATGTGCCATTGGGGCAACTTAATTAGCGTTTTTAATGGAGCTGCCGACTCGTAATGCTCGACAATTAAAGACAGAGCCAGCAGCAAAGAAACCAAAAGATTTCAATGGAAGTGCGCGTGAGATTTGTTGGGTTAGTTGCACAATGTTTTAGGGCTTATCAGCTGCCAGAGCGCTACTAATAGGCCAGCAAAAAGCACTTGAAGATCGTCCCTATCAAACTGATCTATCTGCGTATTCTTTCACTATACATTTGGCAATCGAAAGTGTGTGTGTTTGTGTTTTTTCTGTGGAAGCAGCGTTAGAACATATAAAAACACATTCAGTATTTTATTCTAAACACTTTCCTGGCCGGGATGACGCTCATTGTGCCAGACGCCAAACTCGCAAGATTTGTTTTTGTTCTCCGGGATGCTTAACGCACCTTTTGAGCACTTTGCGAGCTGCTTAAAAACAACTGGCGATCACTGTTGTTGTTTTTATTTATATATTTATTTGGAATATCATAAAAAAGCAAAGCGCTTAAAGTCTGTTTAAGTGTTCATTGCTTAGTGTAAACAACATTATATGGAAAGATGGTACAGTGAAGCATGAGTATGCTTGAAAAGTAAGAATTATTAGTCAATCTTTCGTAGGACAATAAAGTACAAATAAATAGGTGATAATTACAAATATATCAATAGAATATTAATAACATAAGAATGGGATAGAAATGTATATATTCTAGCACTGGAAATTTTTAAATAAATATATCAAAAAACGGGCAATTCCTCTAGCTAGTAGCTCATGTGGAATCAGCTAATTGGAATCTTAACACAAGAATTAACTCAAATTTTACGGTACGCATAAATCAACTGCTGTCCATTGCCATCATTCAGGTGCTGCTTCCTTGGCTGCTTCTTGTCCTTGTTAGCATCTTCTTAACGCTTCGTTAGTCCTTTGGCCTTGCCGCAAAGAGCGCAAATTACGATTCAAATGAATTCCACCCACATTTTCATAGTGTCATTTTCTTTATATATATATATATATATATAAATTTTTTCATAATCATTAAATGTCAAAATTTACTCGTATTTCTTTAGCATTTTTTCTTGAGTCTGCCCGCCTGCCAATGGCCACACCCACCGCCCCTCCCCCAGAGCAGCCATTAGTAGCAATTTTCAATTTCCTTTCTGATGAAGCACATTGCAAGAGAGCAAATTACATGGCACACAGCACAAGATGAGACATTCCCATTTTATTCCTTGGCATTCACACACAGTTTTTTTTCCTACTCTTTTCTTGTGCTTAGTCCTGGCGCACGTACGCAATTGTCCTGAGTCCTGAGTTCTGAGTTCGATGCGAAAAGAAGAAGATTTTCTTGCAATTTCCACGGCGCAAATGAACGGCCATTATGTTGATCTCAAGTGAAAGCAACGTCTGAAGTGAATTTGTAACGAGAAAAGCCGTCCAAAAGTCGACGACCAACTCGCAACTCGCAGCTCACAGCTCGCAGCTCGCAGCTCAGTGCGTTGCAGTGAGTTATCCTTCGGTCCTGCCTGCGAGACTGCAAAGGACATGCTTCAATTGAATAAGAAGAAAATTACACTTAAACGCTGCGGCGTGTCGCCAACTACCTTCGGCAATCTTGGAGTGGGATTGGGTTTGGGATTGGGCCATAAGCGACGGGGGGTCAGCGCTACTATTATGGCCAAGACGGGTCAGCATTTGTTGGCCGCCTTTGATTGGATTGCATTCATCACGGGCTAAAAGCAGCGACGCCTAAAGGTAGCCCAAAACTAAGCAAGTAAGCTGTTGCCTTTTGTTGATATTTCAGCTTGGACTAGATATGTGTAACGTATTGAAGGAGAACTCTTCAACACCATAAAGGATTTATATGGTTGGTCAGCATATACCTTAACTAAATCTCAGTTTTGAAGCAATCTGGAAGCAGTTCCGTAGTCTCAGCTTATCAAATTGATAGATTCAGTAGCATATCCTTGACTAACCAGATTGTTGCTTGTGCCTACAATTAGTGTCCTGCCTTAGGTTGCCTAATTGCCAGTCACTCAATTAACTGATTCACTTGAAAAGCCATTTAGCAATTGGCTGCAACAACTCAATGAACTTCGCCTCACACTTTAATGTCAGGAGCAGCAATGCTACCCTCCACTCCACTCCGCACCACTTCCTCCTGTCCTGTCGCCTCGAGTTGTTTACAGCGCCAGGCACAAATTCCTGCCTACGACAAATAAGCCCCAAATGAAGTTTATTTGCTCAAGCCGTTGACAGACAAACAGTTGCCGCCTCACAACACTCACACACTCATATTCCCATGGCTCTCTACTCACAGCACTCATACGCACTGTGTGCGCCATCTGCATTAACATATCATTAGGCTATGATTGTGTGCGTGTGTTTGCATGCATGTGCTGCTGTTTGTCTGTTTGTCTGTTTATCTGCGCTCTTTTGTTTACAATGAAGCGTAATCATGTGTTACTAATACCAATAATAAAGCCAATGGGCAATCTAACCCTAAACGCCGCATGAACTCTTTCTCGCTCTCTTTTCGATTGGGATGGGATTGGAATTGGAACTGGAACTGGATGCTCGCCGTCGCACCCACTTCAATGTCAGTTCGTGCATGCATAATGAGCAGCTCCACCAACTTGTCCCCGGGGCGCACTCGCCTCAAGTGCACTTTGTGTAGGCGAGCCGGGAATTGGGCCTGTAAACATTCCAATGCAGGAAGCAACTGTCTTTTCGGCCAAATTGTTTATGCTGCAAAAGTTGGTCAGCATGCAGATAATACTTGATGATTTGGTAAGCCCACACTTGGCCAAAGTTCGATGAGGCAAGCAAATGCCGAAGCACAAGATCAAGATGTTGAAATCCATTTGAGATTATGATGAATCTCATCTTTAATGAGTACATAGAAAACATATACGATTTTTTCGGCCAAAGAGTTTTCGTTTTTTTGCTTAATTTCTTAAGAACACTTGGCCTGGCACTCTGGCGCCTTAAGTAGAATTCGTGTGTATGTTTGTGAGTCAGCTATATAGATTCAGATTCATTAAATACTTAAGTAGACGACTCAAGTGCCAAAGTTTAAGTGTTGGGGTTATTATTGCAAAAATATACACATTTTCGTAGGGCAACAAAGAACAGAGGCCAACAATACTTAAGCATATGGTAATGAAAAGTTTTCACTTTCTCAGGCATATCAGACAAATGTTAACTTAAGCTCTCTCTGTAGTTACACAGTAAAACAAATAACCAATTACTATTACGGTTTGCATTTACAATTTATACAAGTAGTGCTAAAGTATTCTATCTACTGTTTCTTTTGCTTTTTGGTCTTACGATCTGCTTTTCGAACTGATTTGCGTAGGCAGAAGTATAAGCCCAAAATGGGAATTAGAACAATGCCAGCAATGAAAGCAATCACATCGACCAGGTAGAACTGATACCATTCCAGATTCACGCCTCCATCTACCATATGAGGTGCACCCCGATGCTCGATGATGTAATCGATCCAGAACATGGCCGTTTCCATTGCACCCAGCGGCCGTTTGCGAAAGATGCGCGAAGCACTCTTCATGGTGTTCCTGTACTTGGGCTGCTCGATCAGCTGGAGCAGCGAGGAGCGCAGCTGCTCCGTGGTGATAGTGCGGTAGTCCAGACCCAACGCATAGCCAGCTGCCTTGCCCTGGTTGATGTTGAAGTGCTGGTCGCAGTAGACGGGCATGCCCAGCACGGGCACACCGTAGTGCACCGCCTCCTGCATGCCGAAGAGTCCGCCGTGGGCGATGAAGACCTTGACGCTGGGATGTGCCAGAATGTCGCCTTGGGGCATCCACTTCTGGATCATCACATTCGCTGGCAGATCGGCAAAGCTGTCCTCCTCGAACTTCCACAGCACGCGCTGCTTCAGGCTGCGGAAGGTGTCCAGGAAGACTTTCAGCTTCTCGGGCGGCAGATCAGCGCTGCGCACCTGAGAGCCTGTACAGGGTATATGTACAACATATGAGAGATTAGGTAACAAAGTATCGACTTTTGGCTATTTACCCAGACTGAAGTAAATGGCGCCATGTCCCCATCCAGAAACGCCTTCAGATGCTGGGGCAGCGGCTTGGGCGGCAAAATGTGCAGTCCGCCCACGGATATCATGTTGAAGGAGATCGGCCTGGGTGCCTCGAGCGGCATATAGTTGTTCAGCAGCATGGCCGAGATGTTGCGATGCAGCTGCTTCACTGTGGGCACCACATCGAGCAGCTGCGAGAAGTGCTTCTTCAGCACCACATCTTGTGCGGGATAGTATAGGAAGTTGCGCATTAAGCTCTCCGTGCCACAGACGAACACATTGAAAAGACGCTCCGGGAACGACATGCGATCGGTGTAGCTGAGGAAACTGTGTGGATTGTACGACCAGGACGATATAACTCCGGCCAGTTCAGTTAAGTAGTTGGTATTGCCGAACGTGGACAGTGTGATGACTGGTATCTGATATAGATGGCCCAGGATAAGAGCGCCATCGTTGTAGAACTGCTCGGCCAAAAGTAGATCGTATTTGCCAACCTTATCCTTGGCGTTTATCAGAGCCTGAACACCGGGCTGCTCAAAGGCAAAATCTGTGCTATGTACGCCCATAACTTGCAGCATGTGAATGAATTTCAGCGTTGTCAAATCAGCCATATCCAAAATAATCTCTCTATTGGACATCTCCTTCACTGCAAAGCAGATGATAATATATTTATATTGCTTGTAAGCTAATATACACTATTTAAGGTCCTAGGAATCGAACTGCATCTTCGCTTTGGTTTTTTTTTGAGTCAACATAGAAGTTGAGTGCTTATTGGTGATCTGGTCTAAAATGTTAAGAAATCGAATTCTTCCATTCTTTTATCTTTCGCTATTGGTCTATACTTTGCCAATAGTTGGAATATCATATCCGTTTGTGATAGCCCGAAAAACTAATGTTGCAGTTCGATTTCTGAGACCCGAAATAGGCTTAACTACTCACTCTCCGGCCAGAAGTCATATTGCTCCAGAAGCACCTCTGTGTAATTAGCTCCCAAGTTTTCTCGCTCTAATGAGAACGGCGTGATAAAAGTCACCTAAAATACAGAGTCGCTATAGGTTAAGGACTTAATTCATCTGAAATACTCACCTCGTGTCCGTTCTTGACTAGTTGCCGTATGATAGAGTTTGTCATCATAAAATGGCTTTTACCGGGAAAGAAAAAGGCGGCCAGAATTCGTGCTCCTGTCCCGATCTGCAGCTCCTGCAGCGCCACTAGACTTAGTAGTAGCAATTTGAGGGCACATTTTGTTTGCTGAGAAATGTTAAATAGGTCAATTGCCTGATTTGTGCCTATCTGCTTATCAATCAAAGAGCTGCGCGATAAGACAAAAAATACATGCAGCCGAAGCGTGTTCCTATCAATTAGCACTAGGTTATATCTAAAGTGAAACACACTTTTACATATGTAACAGAGCTGTATATATACATATTCCAAGTCCAATGTCAAGTTTCTCTTATCAGTTTTACGGCTTTTGATTTGTTTACGCACCATATTTCGCTTACTCCGTTGCGACTTGTCTCTCTCGAGCTGATGTTAAAATAAAACTGAAAAGCATATTATAGGCTCCCAGTTTGGCCGGCGGTGATAAGCTACTCGAAACAACAGTCGAAGAGATCAAGAGCGTTTTTAACAGGTTTACAGTCTGTTATCAATGTGGGAGCCAGTAATCAAATTAAAGAGCGCATCTACATAATTAGTAAACGTATTCATAGAGGGAGCAATGAACGATATGTGTGAATGAAATGAATACTGTGAGCGTTATCAACTTGATTTATTAATGCTGTTCTACTAATGGCACTTTCAGCGAATCGCCATTTGATATGTTAATATGAATTATGAAATTATGAAAGTGAAAATTCGCTTAGAAATGGGTTAAAGGGTATAATGAAGTTGTCCAGTGCAAGTATATATATTCTTGATCAGTATCAAAAGCCGAGTCGAGCTAGCCATGTGCCATGTCTGTCTGTCTGTCTTATTTCATTTTATCGATAGCTAAAGAGGCAAGGCGATAGATAAAGAGGCAAGCATACTGTTTAAACTGCTTGCACTGCTTACAGTGCGAATTTTGGTATAGGTTAGTATGAATGAATGTAAGGACTTGGTTCAGGGTATCTCTAGTCTCACGACTAGAGCCCTCTTACTTATGTCCTTTGCCTTACAACAATTTTATTTGTAACACACTTAACACACTTATATTTAGACAAATAATATTAATGAATACAAATTTACTAAACATTTTATAAATAACCAAAATTTAAATTTAAGTTACAGTTTATTTAAAGTAGAAGTTTCGGGTGTATGCTGTTTTACACAACTAATGAATATACGTTTCGTATGTGTATAAAAATTGATTCATTTTAGTCTTGTGTGTTCGGGATTATCTCATTTTGTATGAACTTCCCAGACAAATTAGGAGCAGCATTAGGAAATCGTAAATAAATCATAGGCATTTGTCTAAATCAAATATTTGTTTGCCGGCTGCTGTAAAAAATTGCCACCCACACACCGAGCACTGAGGAGAGGGATTGGAAATGTTCCGTGTACCCGTTGTGCGTGTACTTTCCCAATAAAACCAGACCAGCTTGTACTAGATGTACGTGAGTATATAGCGTACATATTTTTCAAATGCAATAAAACTCAACGCGCCAATTTGTAGGCAATTAAATTTTATTTCGTGTAGGAATTTTGATTTGGCGGCGACTCGAACTCGGACACGGATTCACATTCGGACTCGGACCGTGCCTCCGACTCCGCCTCTGACGTCCGGGTTCCGATGGCAGCGTCGCAGCAATTATTCAATTCGGCTGGCCGATAATGATCATACAATTTCGATCATTATCATGCTGATGGGCTGCCATTGGACTTATTGTTGTTTACACTGTCATATTTAGCCAATGTGTGTTTTTATTGTTCTTGTTCTCCGGCCGGGGTGAATGCAGATCGCGATGTATGTCTGGCATTTAGCTTGACTTTATTTGTTGCCACATGCCTGCGCGAAATGATACTTTGTTTATTAGCACGAATTGGCCAAATAAATGCAACGGCATTCTGCGGTAAATCATCAGATTGGCAAGAACCTTGAGCAGTCGACTCCGCCGCACTTTTAGGGGCTGCTCAAGTGGCCGTATAATAATACGGGTAATACCGCAGAAGAATACGGTCAGAAGCATTGCACATTTCCTTCTAAGCCAAATCGCGTCCACTTCGAGACGCGCAATCACTGCAATGATCTCAATCTCAATCTCAATTCTGTGCAGCCATAAATTCCAGCCGGTAGTCGGACGGCCCAAGTGTTCCATCAAATTGAGGCTTTTAAGTCTCCTGGCTGAAGTGCTTGCGGTTCTAATTTGCATTGGGGCAGGCATTGAGGCAGGCAAATGCGCAATTAGCCGCTATTACATTAATAATACGCGTACTTGTCTCTCTCTCTCTCTCTCTCTCTCTCTCTCTCCCTGCCCCAATGCCGCAATAATTGAATTCCGAGCGGTATTTGGAAAGCGGCAAATGCTAAATGGAATGGAATATCAAAAGCGAAAGCGAAATCCCAATCGAAATGAAAAGCGCACATTGGCCAAAGTGAATCGCCAGCACTTAAGAGCTCAAAAGTAACAAGAACAGAACAAAACTGATGCGACTCCCATTCCTCTCCCCATACCTCTCCCACTCCCTGGATCTCTGCTCTGCTGACCTTCAGTCGGCGCCGGTGGCAGGCAATTGGAAACCGTCGACATGGCCAGTGTCCGTGAACTGATCATCTAATCATGCGTGTGGCTTTGTTTATAATTCACGCCTGCACGCCGGCTACTTGTCGCCCAGACAGGAGACGGACTGCGACTGCGACTGGGACGCTCTTGAGTGTGTCGGCAGGACATGATCTATGTGTGAATCTGTGGCCTCAAGTGGCCTGTGGCAGACATAAATGGCTTCAATATTTTGAGCAGTGTGTCAAGTGTGGCGCAAGGTAATAATTGCTGTCTAGACCGCTGTTCAGTTCTGTGGTGGTCCTGCGAGCCGTATTTGTTTTATTTTGATTTGCACCACAGGACACGGCGGTTGGCCACAATTGCGACACATTAGCTGACAATGCCTTGTCGCCCCTGAGTGGCCAACTGTCCTGTCTGATAGAGTCGACTACAACGGGAACTGTAACTGCAACGGGAACTGGAACTGGAACTGGAGCTGGAGCCACGACCACACATAGCACGCAAATAAGCCAAACCGTACTTCAGATAAGCAAAGCGCACAGCAACAACAAACATTTCACAGCACAGATAAAAAATTGGTTTGGTTATTGGATAAGAATTGGATAATTGCCTAAATAAACTCATTGATTTTTAGTCACCCAAACTTTGCCAAATGTAAAGAGCATTCGATTTAGGCTTATTAGTATTTAAAACAACAAATAATAATGTTGAATAAACTAAATCACAAATCAATCAAAAGTAAAACGGCAAGCATATTTTTCACAGTGCAGCACACAACCGCAGCACGACACACAGCCACATTTAATGCACTCCATACACAAGTCAGTTAGTCGCAGTCCCAGTCCCGCTTCCAAATCCCCCGTCCACTGTCATGCCCCATCAGGTGTGTGGTGGCGTTGACTTTGTGGCTCCCCTGCGCCCATTAGAAGCTGCAAGCGCAAATTGTTTATGCTACTTTGTGAGCAATAAAAGCGCAGGCTGCCAGGCTGGGCGAGGAGGGATGGGGAGGGAGGGGAGGGAACGCCATGTGGGTGGTCGCTGTGCTGAGCATATGATCTTGTGGTGGTTATGTAAATGCCGATGTCAGTCGCCGCAGGAGAGAGCGACAGCGTGAGCAAGGGAGAGGGGCAGAGAGAGCCAGAGATAGCGCAGTGTGCTAATCACCGGCAACTCTTCAAAGTCGCTCGTGTGGAATTAATCAAAGCATTGTATTTGTGCAGCAGGATGCTCAATGTGTGTGCCTGTAATCCCTGTGAGAGCTGTGTCATAATTGAAATTGATTTCTGGTGAAAGCAGCCACTTGTAAGTGTCGGTGGCAGCTCTATATTCCTCTTTTCTGTCTAGCTCTGGAGTGGCAGCCGCGTAATTTGACTTAATTGTGTCATTATGAAGCGCTATCTGCGCCCTTCTGGAGCCTGGGAAGAGTACGCCCACTCAAGTCAAGTGCGACTTTGAGCCCATTAACGCTGATCTTAGATAGTTTGCTTGTGAGTTTTTTGACCTTTGACAAGCTCAGTGAGAACTTTGCCCTCAAATTGTGAAGACTTCGCTTTATGAGCGGCAGCATAATTTTTGGATGTTTTTTTGACTATTTGTTTGTTGCTTTTAGGTGGCTCTATTTATTTTCACTTGTCAATAAAATCGACATCATTTGCATTTTGATTTGCGCATCACATCAACAAGCAATGAAAACAAATCGCTCGCTAAATCATTTCTCATTTCGCATTTCATATTTACGTCTTCATAATTTGCACTCAGTTTTGCAGTTTTACGATATTATGCGAGACTCGCTATAGATTCCGCAGCGTTTCTGATTGATTTCTATTTCTGTGGCCCAGCAGGGCTGTGCTCAATGCTGAACAGAGGCGTGGCAAGCAGATTGCGGCGTTTGTGTGTGAATCGAATTGAAAATATGGTGTTGATACAATTGAACTAAATCTTAATTTATATTTTATATTTTCGATTTACCTAAATATAATCAAATAGTATACTCATGTAGAGGTACATTTTCGAATTGACATCAAACTTTTTCCTTTAAGTGTTTGGTTTGTGAATAGGCTGTGTTTGTTACTTAGGCTCGTAACTCTACTATAGTATTGCTGGCTTGTGACTTTACTAATGTGGAACATAAGTATAGTTTTCAACCAGCTGCATCGCTCACTGCTTAATGCAAGCAGTGCACATAGAAATGAACCAGTCCGGAACTGAAATACACCAGTATTTTGGCTACTGCTTAGTAATAATGGTGTTTATCCAGTACATCAACCCCTTATTATGAACAAAATCCCATTATTTAGAAACAGGTATTATTCAATTCACTTACCCAATTAGCAGGTACACAATCGGGTAAAAATATGGTAACCCCTTTTATATTTAACTCTAATAAGTATTTTAAATAAAATCCCTTTAATTCTATTCAATTGTTCTATAAAATCGATACTTCAACATTCCCATAAAAAAACCTAATTTGTTTTGCTTTCAATAATTTATTTTAGATTGCATAAACTTATAATGATAAATGTGGCATAATCCTACAATCAGTTAACACAGTAAATACCCAAATTTGAGTATTTAAGTGGCAAGTTACATACATACATACATTTATAAATATATTTATACACATTTATTTTTATAGACACGAATCACAAGCAACTTATACGAAATTTAATACTACAATTAGGAAAATCATTAAAAAAGAAATATGTTTGCGTTTTCATATTTTCGTTTTTCGTTTTTCGCTATTCGTTTTCTTTTTTTGGCAAATTAGAAGTCGCGTGTGTGAATTTTGTGAGTTTAGTATAATCAGCAATTTACAAATTGGGCTAATTTGCAGCGCTAGTTGCCCGGCTCCTTGTGGGCGTAGAGCAGCTTGCCATCGGAGTAGCGCATCAGCGTCATCATCTTCAGCATGCGCAGCTCCTCCTTGTCCCGGGAGACGGAGCTGCCGTTGGAGCCGCTACTCTGGCGGCATCGCGTGGGATCTGCTGACTGGTCGGGTCTTTAAAATACTCAAGTCATTAACATTCTCTAAAAAGCTTTTGTTCGCTGACAATTGTTTCACGGTCTGCACGTCCTTTTTCAGCTCCTCCATGTCGCGCTTGAGTTTGGCCCGTCGATTCTGGAACCACGTGATGACCTATCGGAACAGCATGCATACAGTTAAAAGGGATCTATATGTGCCTGAATCATTGCAATACTCACCTGTGCATTGGACAGGCCCAAGCCGGCAGCAATTTCATCGCGATCCGCCGGCGAGAGATATTTCTGATAGAGAAATCGCTTCTCCAGCTCAAAGATCTGCTGATTCGTAAATGCAGTGCGAGATTTGCGCTTCTTCTTTGGATTCGTTCTCGTGGCAAAGATGTTCAGCGTGGAGGGATCTAAGATGAGAGAAATGTGTGAAGTGTCATAAATTATGAAACGATCTGTCTAGTTTTCTATTGTGCGATCATAAACGTTAAACAAAAACGGTTCGATTTGCTTTTTACGTTTATGCACTCGAAAAAACAAGCCTAATTTTATCAAGGAACATTGCTCGTTGAAAAAATGTATCTAAACAAATTAATGAACATTTCTACAAATTAGTATATTTTGCAAGAAATTTCTTGGCATGCAATTTTTATATGTTAATGAAAAGTGCTTAACAGAAATGATTATAGGTTTTTCTAAAACAACACATCAATTTATACAGACTTTTCTATAGCGCTAAATGAAACTCTTTATTCCACAATCGGATGAATAGTTTCTTTGAGTGTGTGCGTGTGTTTTAGTTTTATCTGGCTAAGCTTTGTTAGGCTTTTACAGCCTTTTAGGCCGCTTTCAATTCAATCAGCGCACTAGTTAAAACAATTCCAAACACACAACTCCAATGGAATTCATAATAGAAACAAATCGTAGGGCCGCCATAAAAAGAGCGTGGCATCTGAAGCTGAAGCTGAGGCTGCTTTGTTTCGCTATAATATATCTACATATATATCTATATCTATATATAGGTATCGCTTGATGTTGGCCGATCGTCAAGTTTTTATGGGCGTTCACGCCGCTTGATGTTTGCAGCCACAGATTCGAATTTGGGCTCGATTCTGTCGACCTTTTTTATTGGCCGCAACGCGTTGAATGATTTCCTTTATGGGAATGTTGTTGCCTTTGTTGTTGTTGCTGTTGTTGTTGTTGTTGCTGTTGTTGTTGCTGTTTTCTTAAGCGTTTCGATTGGGCTTGAATTTGATTTGGTTTTGATTGCCGGTATTTGTTTTGTTAGCATGTTTAAAGGTAATACGCCCGCTGATTGATGTTTTTCGAAAGTAAGTATGCCGATTCGATGAAGCGGCAGCGGAAATCACATTAAGCATTGTTTATTTGTTTATCGCGAGCGCTTTTTCAATTTTTGCGCCATTCGATGAAATTTGTGTTTTATTAAGGCATAGACAAATGATCTCTCACTGAGCCGCTCAGCTAAAGTGGCAGCGGAAATGGCTGCGTTTACTACACAGGAGGAAGAGGAGGAAGGGGAGGAAGAGGATGAGGAGCAGGAAGTCTCTTGGCAATGGCAGCTGTGTGCAGTTTAACCCCCGGACTTGAGCAACTACAACTACAACTACAACAGCTTGAATTGTTATTAAACACGACAATTAAGACGCCCAAAATGACTGCAAGTTGCTGCTCGAAGGACGACAGGACGAGAACACGAGCTCTGAGTTGTGAGCCGAGGGGTTGTTTGTGGTTAGTGTGGCTTTGTGACCCACAGCCATTTTGACACCCTTGTGATGTGTTCATTGTGAGCGGCTTCGTTTATCTAGAGCGGCTACTACACGCCCTTTTCTAGTAGCACTGCAGGCGAAGGAAGCGCGTCCTTTATCCTACAGGAATATACTTGTATATTCTAAATATTGACTGTAGAGTCGCGTGATAACATTTGAGCAGGCATAAAGTATGATTGCCAACTACTCCTGTGTGAATAATTAGGTGATCAGAATCTCTTGTAGGTATAACAGAGGCAAGGCAGGACGACGCAGAAGAGGAACAGCAGACACAGAAGATGTTATACATCAAATCAGTCAAAGCAATCAATCATTATGTATGATACATCTCCTTAATCTAAGTACTGACTCATGAGTTGTCCTATGGCTGAATTCTGTAAACTTTGAATAGTGCCTTATATTGTAAAACTAGCAGTAATAGACACACATATATTAACAATTTTATCAATTAATTTGACAAATAGCAGTTTTTCAGAGCAGCCAAAAGGCATCTATTGATCAATCAGTTTGCTGTCTCGAATTTTGAATGTGGCACAAATCGCGGCTAGTTGCCAATTAAACTGTGGCCAAAATGAAGTACGCCCATCTCAACTATGGGTTGGCCAGCTGCACGTAAGACGGCCACGCCTCTCATTAGTGGAGTGTCTTGAGTTGGCCAAAAGCCAAATGCAGTTACGTCTTGTGGGTGTGTGTGTGTGTATGTGCCTGTGTGTGTGTGTGTGTGTGTTTTGGCCATTTGCTGCGCTTTATTAATTATGAAACCTGCACTGGAGGGGGGCGGGCCAAGTCGTGCTCATGCTCATGGCTCATGGCTCATGCCAAGTCTGAGAGGTCTGCACTAACAAGTTTCGTAAGCGGCCAACACATTCGAATTGGCCAAATGAATTATGGCCTGCACCCACAAAGCAGAACAAACAATGTCATCAGCATAACTAATCACAATGACAGGCGAGAGACAGCGAGAGTGCGACAGAGACAGAGAGAGAGAGAGAGAGAGAGAGAGAGAGAGAGTGTGGGAGGGAGTGCGTGTAATACACAGAAAACAATCTTGTAGGTAAAAGCAACCAATGCTTATAGTAACTTTACCAGTTTAGCTTTTTTCCAAGTATTTGTTTATTAACTGCGGCAAACACTTAAATAAACTGTTGGAATTGTGACTCTCTCAGAATTTATCTTGCCGTTGAGCTACTATTATTACAGTAAAAGCAACTGAAAGAATGGTTTGATTTGAAAAATGTATTTTATTTTACCAAAAGAAGTAGTTAAACAGAAATAAGAGTAGCTGAGTGGAAAACTGCCTGACTGACAAAAAAAGTGTCTGCTGTTTAAAAGGTATTAAGGTAAGAGTGTGATTATTGTATTCAATAAATGATAACGCAAATGGAACATCAAATAGGTCTTAGTTGACGTTATCATAAAGGAACAATGTATATATTTTAAGTAACAATACCTGCGATATTTCTACTACTAATTTCGTAGTAACATTACAGCTAGAATATCATCAGCTGTAAATGTTAGTAGATTTTACTACTATTTTCAACTTAATTGAATTTAGTGTACATTTTTGTGTTGTGTATGCAAAACAGGAGCACAAAGGAGCTGTCACTGTGTTGCCTTGGTCAAAATGAGCATAAGTTATGCCAGTTGGCCAGCGTTGCTAATTGAGACACAAACACACAAAATGACGCATTGTCCACAGAACACGGGCTTGGTTCTAGCTTCCCAAGCTGACTAGCTTCCCTATGCCATTATATATATGTATATATATATATATATATGTATATATATACTCTATACAATGTGTATTTTGTGGCTTGGCGTGCCTTATCGCTGCCAGATCAGACTGGGCCTAATGGCGTTGGCGGTAATTAGGTAAATTAAGTAGCTCGCACACACAAAGGCAATTCATTAAACCTTACGACAGAGAGTGCATTATAAGGCATGTAAACAGAACCCATTCCAAACTGAACCAAGTGAAAAGTCGATCAGAATCGGTTTGTCTATTGAGCCGCTTAAGCGTCAAAGTGGACTGAAACGCAGAGCAGCAGCAATTATGTTAATTAAGAGGTGCCCAGAGAGAGTGAGAGAGAACAACGATTCAATTAAAGCCAAACTGAAGATCAATCAGCTATCAGCTATCAGCTGCGATCAGGCCAGAGGCATGGGCAATGAGCCTAATAAAGTGCAGCGTCTAATCCGGAGCAGACAAGAGAGAGCAGCAAAAAGTAAAAGCCCGAGGAGATTGAAATCTGATCGCGTTGCTGCTACCAAGATGAGTATCGCTTGGAAAAGTGTTGCTCTGCGGCCTAAACAAGCTGCTCGTTTCACACGCTCGTCAGAGAGCTGAGCTGCTCTACCTAAGCTGAGGTCCACACACATCCCGAGGAGCAGCATGACATGTGGAATGTGTGCTGGGTGCTGGATGCTGGATGCTGGATGCTGGGTATTGTGGTTGCCTGCAGTCTGTCTGTCGGCAGCGGAAGACTCAATTAGAAGCCGCTTGTGGCGATTTATGAGCACCAGGAATTTCACATTTTCGGTCAGCCTGGCTAAATAGCTGCCAATAGCTGCTCAGCTCATAAGTTTGCCGCCACATTATGACAAAGCAGCGACCTTCGAAATGCAAAAGAGCCGCCGCGACAAAGAGTTTTGCTAAAAGCGTTAATTACACGCCCCGCACCCTGGCCATCCCCTTTTTGACCCCCCCTCCCTTGACCACCACCCTTGGTTAGGGTCGCTTTGCCGGCGGCAGCGAGAAGCGTTCGAGAAGCGTTCGGACCACAAATTGCGTTGTCCAGAAGCTCGAAAGCGTAATCAAAAACTAATTTTAATCCTGTTTGGGGCCACGCTGATGAGGGATCAGATTAATGCGACGCACTCACTCAGCGACGAGAACCGAACGAAGACGAAGATGAAGACGAAGGCACGAAATGGAACGGAACGGAACGGAACGGAAGGGAAGGGAAGGGAACCGTCTGAGCCGAGAACCGATCGACGATCATTTTTAGCGGTAGGTCCACGTTAATTTATTCTAAATGGCTTTTTGAAATCTCCGAAAGAACACAAGAAATTTACTTATGACGTTCGAAAAAGAACGTAACCACAAGATCCCAGAGAGAGAGGGAAAGAGAGGCTAGATGATGATTCAGCCCGGACTGCATACCTTTTCTCACTTTGGCGTGTCTGCGTGTTGTTAGCAACGAAATTGATGAGTTCGAGCAGGTTATAAAACTCGATACCTTTTGGCTACCTTTGTTATTATTGCTCTTGTTGCTGTTGTTGCTGTTGTTGCTACCAACAGCCGAAATACAATAACACAAATTAATATAAGAAGATGAGACAAATTTAGCCGCCGACAAAGGCGAGTTGCGCTTCCAACGATCCCAAACAATATAAAACTCAAAAGCAACGCTCCATAACGAGAAAGTTATAAATTTAGGTATTTTCATTTAGGTCTCTCTTTGGTATTGGTAAGTTGGTAAGGCAATTGGGCCCACATTCAACTGGTGGGGTCTCTCTAACTGTCATCGTTGGCTGCTTGTTTACACGCTCGTAATGCGCGCTATAATTTCCCCCGATTCACGTTTGAGGAGGGGGGGGGGAAGAGGGAAGTTTGGTAACTAGCTCAAACTAGACTGAGATATGGGACCCACTTCTGAATGGGGCAATGGGCAATGAGCGTTGAGTGTGCGCTATGTGAAACGAATTCGTTATATAGATCGCGAATGTTGTCATTTACTTCTCTTTTGATTTCTGCTCGCTTCTTATTGCAATATCCACAGCACAATTTTAGAATGAGGCAATAAGCCTAACTACTTAAAAATTTGTTCAGTTTTGGCGAAGTTATGCAAGTTTCAAGTACATACTTATTCGGAAAAAAGTAAAAAATAAAGTGAAATTTACAAAAATGGATTAAACTTAAATGAAGAATAAAAGTAGAGGAAAAACCCATGAACAAATTGGTCTGGAGCTTCAAAATCGGTTCAGTTTTGGCAAAGTTATGACAGTATAATATTTGCAAAGCAATACAAATTATTTTACAAGCTAAAATTTTTGTTGATTTTGTCCTGTTTTAGGCAAAAAAATAAACCATCTTAGAATCGGTAATCAAGTCGATTTTTAAACTAATTGCGTCACCCACGATCGATTAAAAAACAAAATTTTGCGATTCTATTTTTTTAAAACAAAGTTTTTTCCAAAAACAGTAAGGGGGGAGTACATCCTTTTTTCGGAAAACAGTAAAAAATATGAAACTTTCAAAAATTTATAAAACTTAAATAAAGATTTAAAGTAGAGGAAAAACCATGAACAAATTGGACTGGGGCTTCAAAATCGGTTCAGTTTGGCAAAGTTTTGGGAGTTTCAAGTTTTCAAAGGGTATTTCTAATTTAAATCTAAAGCTATCTTGAAAGAAGTATGTGCAGAAGGGATATCTGCTGGAACTATCGACTGGAGCACTATTTTTGCTTCAATTTAAATAGCCCCAGGAATATGGAAATTAACTACGGAAACTATAACTTCTTGCTTTCTTTGAGTACTTATGTATGTATGAGTTAGGTCATTAGTTCCTTTTGCCAGCTTATAGTGTTCTTTCTTGCTTTCTTCTCCTCTTTTGGTCCTTGAAAAGGTAAATTTGGACTCATGTCGGCCCGCAGCTATTTTGATTGCAGAGTTACATCTTGTAAACACAAACATGTTCAATAATTTTCGAGTGCTGGCAATTTTGGGTGCCCAAGAACATGTCAATGGAGCCTCGGGGCCCGTAATCAAGTGCTCTTGTAATCAATAGCCTCTCACAAGGAGGCGGCTAAATTTCTTCATATTGTCGACGACTTTCTTTTAAAAAGCGGGTAGGGCGGAGCGGGGGGGGGGGGTTGCGGAAAGGGTTAAGGTACACAATAACAAACATGAATGGGTATATCAACAAACCGTTAGCGCGCAATGTTCCTTCACTTTTGATGGCCCCCCAAAAAAAGGGATGAGAGCGCCGGCAATTCGATGAAGCGAGAAAGAAGAATCTCAGTTGCTTTCACATACGATGTGTAATTACACTCAGACACACGCACATATCTCTATGCCTGTATAAGTAAGTATTTAAGTAAGTTCTTTTTGGCTTTTTGTTTTTGCTTTTTATACTCTGATACCGAAGGTACTCATAGTATATTGGTTTTGTCGAATGTCCGTCAGGCCGTCCGTCTGTCCGTCTGTCTGTCTGGATGAACGCGCGTATTTCCGAAACGATATTAGATAGACTCTTGAAATCTTTTGCGTTATGATTATAGCTATCTGCTTCAGATCAAGTTTATTCCAAATTTATGCCACGCCCACTGGGAGGCTGGCAAATCGATAACATGTCGATACACCTCAAATCACAAATCGATTAAACGTGAATAACTCCCACAATTTTGAAGCTAGAGTAATCAAATTTGGTAGGTATATTGCTGGTGACCTCCCGAAAAAATTGGATCCTAGGTTAATCGGCCACGCCCATTATTACGCCCACCAGCCCCCCCCTCCAAAATTAATTTGAAATGCTTATATCTCCCGCAGTTTTAGAGCTAAAGTCACCATATTTGGAATATATATTACACTGGTGACGTCCTCTACAGATTACAGAAACAAAATTTCGACCACGCCCACTCCCGCCCCCGTAATCGCGAAAATCGATATACATGAATGCACAATTCGATAACACGTGTATATTTCCCGCAATTTTGAAGCTAGAGTCCCAAAATTTGGAATTTAGACTAGGGCTGACCAGCCCAAAAGATTGCGTCCTGGATTTTCCGGCCACGCCCACTAGAACGCCCCCCAGCCACCCCGCCCCCACGAAACACGGAAGCCTATATCTCGCACATTTTAAGAGCTAGGGCCACCAAACTTTGAGGGTAGACTTCTGGCCAAGTCCTCTAAAGATCGGACAAAGAATTTTGGGGCCACGCCCCCGCCCGCCCCCTAAAAATCGCGAAAATGTATATCTTCCACGGTTTTTAGAGCTAGAGTCACCAAAATTGGAGGATAGACTTATTGTCAGCCCCCCCAAAGATCGTCAAAAAAATTTTGGGGCCACGCCCCCGCCCGCCCCCTAAAATCGCGAAAATGTATATCTTCCACGGTTTTAGAGCTAGAGTCACCAAAATTGGAGGATAGACTTATTGTCAGCCCCCCAAAGATCGTCAAAAAAATTTGGGGCCACGCCCCCTCCCGCCCCCAAAAATCGCGAAAATGTATATCATCCACAGTTTTAGAGCTAGAGTCACCAAATTTATAAGATAGATTTCTTGTCACGCCCTCTAAAGATCGGAAAAATTTTTTGGGGCCACGCCTCCTCCCGCCCCCAAAAATCGCGAAAGCTTATATCTTCCACAGTTTTAGAGCTAGAGTCACCAAAATTGGAAGATAGACTTCTTGTCACCCCCTCTAAAGATCGGAAAAAATTTGGGGCCACGCCCCCTCCCGCCCCCAAAAATCGCGAAAATGTATATCTTCCACAGTTTTAAAGCTAAAATCACCAAATTTGGAAAATAGACTTCTGGTCACCCCCTCTTAAGATCGACCACGCCCCTCCAGTCCCCAAAAACTTGGAAGGCCGATTTCGGGTCACCCAAACACCAGCAAAAATGTTCTGTTCACTTGCTTTTCAGCTGTTCTTAAAATGGTATCAGAGTATTACGCAGTCGGCTCCGCCCGACTGCAACGTTCTCACTTGTTATATTTTGATTGATTTTAATGGCTGGCAAATCAATTGCAACTCCAACGCAGCCAAACGAAGCGCCGAAAACGTGGTCATCCTTAATTCAATAATGAATACGTAAAGCTATGCTTAGCCCCAACCAATGGACGGACGGACGGATGGATAAACGGACGGACAACCGACCACACAGCGCTCCTTCTCACCGATCTCAGATCTGGCCAAGCTTTAGAAACCAAATGCGACGTCTTCGTCTTCGTCTTGGTCTTCGTTTTCAGCTTCGTCTTCGTCGTCGTGTCGGCCCAGGCACAAAGCGTCGGCGCTCTTTGATCAGCATATATAAAATACTATGGCCACGCCCTTTAAAAGGTAGATTAAACGAGATGGCGCTCGGCCAACGTATACTTAAGTTAACGTTACGTAAAGAGCAATGAAGTCAGTCAGACGGTAGACGAACACGACCACGACGGAGACCAAGACGAAGACCAAGACGAAGACCAAGACGAAGACCAAGACGACGACGACGTCCACTTCGACCTCAGGTTGGAGTTGCATGGTCCGCATGACGCTTACATCCCGAGGCGCACTTGGCGGCAGTCGCACGATTTGCTCGGACAGTGGCATCTGAATGATCTTTTGCCGGTTAAAATATTGAAATCACAGTAAAATATGAATGTTGTCTTGTTTTAGTCGACCACCAAAGCAGCCTACTTTGATTAATTACAATCTATACATAAAATTAAATATTAAACTGTATAATAATTTTAATAAATTCATTGGATTTTGTTCAATGAGTTCATTGTTCATTAACTATCGAGTCACGTCTCACATCAATTACTATTTCTAATATATAGTTGCTACTCTATTAGTCAGTCGCTGAGAACATAAATCACAGCTATTGATTTTATTCATTTATTAAAAGTGGGCTTATTTGCATGACTATAGCTCTCTATTAAATATGTTTTGATCTTAAAATGATTTTATTCAGCTCTCAGTTGAATTATCAGATTTAAAAGATTTTTTTTATCTCTCAGTTGAATTATCAGATTTAGTATTAGCTGTTGATGCAAATGGGTCAAATTCTTTGCTAATAAGAGAATATTTCTACAATATGAGTATTTTTTCCATGAAGTATGTAAGCAAAATTAATATGGGTTAACAATAAAGATATAGATTATTCTACAGTAAAAAATAAATCGGTGGTTTAAGTCCACAAGTAAAAGAAAATGTGGAAATGACGTCACTTCTTCCTATTATTTAACTCTTTTGCAGAATTTTGACTACAAATATAAAATAAATATACAAAATGTCTGTGAAGCAGAGAAAAATGTCTTTATTTCAAAGAAAACATTTGAACAATTATTTCATCTAAGAAATGCCAAAAATCTTGTAATTCGTGTAATGACATGTCATTTTGTGCCACAGTGCGAGAAACGCTTGGTCAGAGCAGGAAAAATAAAAATGATGTAGCGTTGCAATTTGGATGCAGCACAGACACAGATACGGATGCAGAGGAAGAGGAAGAGGGCCAGACTCCAGCCTCCAACAGACTTGTGTGTGTGTGTGTGTGTGTGAATGTGTGTGTGCACTTGGCACTTGGCTTTTGGTTTTTGGGGAGCGGGTCCATTGAGTCAGTCCATTGGCTGCCACTGCTCTTCGGCTGTTCTGCTGTGCTACATCATTTTTATGTTTGCACGGCTTTTAAAAGCCACTGCCAAAGCGAGTGGCGAGACGGAGGAATTGTGCTGTGTTCAGGGCTCAGGGGCACACATCCTGACGGGCAGTGGGGAGTGGGGAGTGGGGAGTAGGGAGTAGGGAGGGGCTGGTCCTACAGTCGGCGGCGTTGTTAAGTGAAAATCTGTATGTGCAATCGCTAACATCAGCTAACAATGGTCATCATCATTAAAATGCGATCAAAGCGCGGCGCGGTTTGAAGATCGCTCGTTACCCGCCCGACTACCGACTCCCTACTCCCGACTCCGAGTCCTGTGCACTGATTGAGTGACCTCCACTGCAACATCTCGCTCATCTGCGCCAAAGTAGGCCAAACGGAGGCTGAACTGGGCCGTACCAGTGTTAGTTGGCTTAATGTCTTTA
Organism: Drosophila flavopinicola; assembly: GCA_035042425.1. Lineage (NCBI taxonomy): Eukaryota > Metazoa > Arthropoda > Insecta > Diptera > Drosophilidae > Drosophila > Drosophila flavopinicola. The sequence continues at coordinate 117,480 of JAWNLL010000340.1, forward strand.
TAAGTAGCATGTGCGTATATATAACTACTATATACTTAGGAGTACACATGTCTATCACTGTGTGTGTGTGTGTGTGTGTGGTTAGCTTGCATAAAATATGCTTGTAATCAAAACCGTTTAAAAAACTACACACTAATTGAGTTAGAAGTTCGCTGCTGCTTTGAACTGGCCGACAGATGAAAGAGGCCGACGTTTTATTGGTGGCACAACAAAAAGCGTTGACAACAGCATAAAGCCAATAACAACAACTACAACAGCAGCAACAATGGCCCCAAGCAGAGCTCCACAGATGAATGGCTCAAAAGAGACGAATCGACGAATCCGAAGATCGAAGATCGAAGCTGATGATGCGTTGTGTTGTTGAACAAACCACCGCTAACATGGCCCACAGACATTGTTCAATCAGTTTGGTAACCCAGCTGCTGCCTAATGAGCATTAGCTCAAATTTGTATTACAATAAACAACAACAACAGCAGCAGCAGCAACAACAACAGCAGCAAGCAGCAGAGTCAGACAAAGCGTTGATATTATGACAAGCTGTCATAAATTACAAATTAATGAATCGGAGAGTTTGGCAGCACGCAATATCTAACCAGGATCGATTTGAGCTACACTGAAAAAAAAACCAACGAGATGCCAGCGATTACAAATAGTATATATGGGATGCTAAAACCATAGCGAAACAAGCAACAATGCCCGATTAGGAGGTATCCTGAAACCAGCCCTGACATTCATATTGATTTGTTTGTGTGTATATCAATGTTTTTATCCTCTTGAAGACTTTAAGCTCACATAACTTTCCCGAAACTGAACCGATTTTAAATCTTGAGGCCAATTTCTTCATGGTTTTCCTCTAAATTTATTCTACATTTTAGTTTTGTTCAATTTTAAAACATTCATATTTTTGAATTTTTTTCCGAAAAAAAGATTGTACAAAAATTTTAGCTTGTAAAATTAATTTTTTGCTCTTTGAAGACTTTAAACTGTCATAACTTTGCCAAAATTGAACCGATTTTGAAGCTTCAGACCATTTTCTTCATGGTTTATACTCTTATTTTATTCTTAATTTAAATTTTATCTTTTTTTTAACTTTTTTTTCGAAAATAAGCATGTACTTCAAATGATTTTCGAAAAAATAATAATGTAAAAAAATATAATCGTGAAATTCTAATTTTAATCGATTGTGGGTGTCACTATTAGTAGAAAAATCTACTTGAAACCCGTTTCTGGAGCGGTTCATTTTTATATCTAAAATCTGGCCAGAAATAAAAAAAAATTTTGTTTGTAATGTGATTTTTGGTACCCTAGAAATGCTCTTTAAAGACTTTAAACTCACATAAGTTTGCCATAACTGAAACGATTTTAAAGCTCATGGTTTCTCCTCTAAATTGACTCAACATTTTTGTGCTCTGTGTATACTCAAATGACTATCTCGCTGTGTTGAGGTAGTACAGCAAAACAAAACAGAGTTCAAATCTTGGGCCAGGGGACAGTTCAGCAGGGCAATCAAAGAGACAGCAGGTAGCCAGGCCAAAGCGATTCATCTAGATCTTCGACTTCGATATTCATCGATATGCAATTGTTGTTGTAGTTGTTGTTGTGTTTCAGGTGGCGGCATTGCCACCGCATTGGCTTGCCTACCTTACACCTCAGAGATCTCAGAGAGGAGAGAGAGAGAGAGAGAGAGAGAGAGAGAGGCGGAGATCAAAGACCGCACTGCCGACTTAATAACATAAATTAATCTTCTCATTGTTAAGCAAGTTGGGGAGTAGTGCGAAAGAGAAGGAAATATGAAAGAGAGGGAGTGAGGCAGAGTGGGAACTGTTGCAGTTGCCTGTTGCCTGTTGCTTGTTGCTTGTGCATGCGTGCCAAAAATTGGAGAAGAACACGCAATCGCTGTGCTATGCTAATCCAAGGAGTTGCAGGTTCCAGTGGACTAACCAGATCCAGTTAACGCAGAGCACGATTTAATTTGAATTTGAGTTTGATTTGGATTTGATTTCATTCATTAGTTCGAGCCGGTGTGAATGAGAGGCGTTTACTGATCGCCGAGGCCGTTGAGCGAAGCAAACTTGCTTCGTGTTGTTGTTCCTTTATATATATTTTCTCTTCTTCTTCTTTTTGGTTTTTTGTTAGTTTCTGTTATGCGTGAGATCAAAGTAAACACGCCGCCGGCTGGGCGAGCAGTTGAGGGCAGCAGGCAATCAAACGTGGCAAATATGTAGACGATTTTGATCGAACAACTGGGCAAGTGAGCAACTGAGCAACTGAGCAACTGATCAGCAGAGGGCATAAAGTATTTGAAATGACTTTCCGGCAGTTGGCGATGGAGTGGAAAATGAAACGAGCGCAGCAAATTAGCTAATCAACGCCCATTAGTAGGCAAGCGTATTGGAATTTATGATAAATTTCCGTTAATGCGGCAGCAATCTTGTCTCTGAGTCGACTGAGTCGACTGAGGCACGAGCAGAACTCACAATTCAGAAACAAGTTAATTTTGCAGCTTGGTAATCCCCGTTGCCATTCGGGTCAGCTTCGAGTCCAGGGATCGCTGCTGTGATAAAGCAGCCAACTTTATAACACACGCAGCAGGACGACCAAATGTCTGGGCTATAAAACAAGTGCCAGTGTGTGTGTGTGTGTGCGAGTGTGCGAGTGTGTGTGTGAGTGAGTGTGCGTGTGCTAATAACACATAATTTTCTTGTAAAACAACCGCTGCGCATCGTTATCGTTATCGTTATCATTATGGCGAGTTTTTATGTGCGCCTGCATGTTGACTGCCAGTTGCCAGTTGCCAGTTGGCCAAAAGGCGTCGGCTGACTGTTTCCCCTCCCCTGCTGCAGCTTGCAGTTGGCCGTTTCAAGTTGGAAGTTGACCAGTTAACTGCACAATCTTATTTTATTTATGTTTATCGATATGGCCAACCAGATAAGCAGTCGAGTGTATTACTTATGTAGGTGCGCTCGTAGGTTGCCTTTTTAGTGGGCGCCATAAAATCAGCAGTTGCCAGTTTGCGACTGTGGGACACTTTAGTGTCGAAGGGGATTAAAGACACAGAAGCAGCGGGAGAGAGAGAGAGAGAGACAGAGAGAGAGAGAGAGAGAGAGAGAGCGATCAAGCTTTGATCGAAATTAAAAGTATACTTAAAGATCAAGTCCTTAAGAGATGCTTTCTATGGTTTCTGGTTAGTGCAAATTGTAAATGTGTTTATTTATTTAGAAATTTTTAAAAGCATAAAAATATTCTTTAAAATATATAAAGTTGAAGTACAAATCTAAATAAAAATGTTAAGTTAAGAAAGAGTATATTATATATGTCAAACAAGTTATTATTATCATGAGGCACTTTCACATTTTTAAGGGATAATCTTGCACTGGATTTCCATGGTTCCGTTTTAATCGCTATCGTTAAAACTCATTGCAATGGCTTCCTTGGCAACTTGTTTCAGGTTTTAACTGATCCTGGACATCAGGGACTATAACAAGCGTCCATTTGCATTGCTGTTGCTGGTGACACAAGTTGCATGCGGAACTAGTTACAGTTATGGACGCTTAGCATGAGAAATAAACTGCGAGCGCGAAGCCATAAATTAAAGTATCAAAATGCGTGTGCCGCACGCAGGGGTGCACGTACAGAGGGGGTGGAAAGTGGGTGGTTGGGGGAGGGGGGGAGTAGATGTGGCACACGAACTCGTGTTGAAGGCACTGGCCACCTGACGACATGTCAGAGCCAATTGTTAAGCCGTTGATATATTTGGCCAAGTAGCTACAGACACTTACAGCAGTATGCACACACGTATATATATAAATATATACATATGTACATGTGAACACTATGGAAAAATAGTGTTAAATGGAAGAAAATGAGTGTGAAGTCGGTGTTTATTAATATTGAAAACTGAAGTATGTAAAATGGTTATAATGAGGTTGTGCAAAAGAATGTAACATGCAAATTGGAGCATCTAGCCATGTCCGTCTGTCTGTCTGTATGAACACGCGGATATCAGAGACATTAAAAGCTAGGATGCTCATATTTGACACATAAGTTATCAATCTGACCAGGGAGATCAAGTTTAATCATTTTATCGATAGCTCGTCCCGTTAAAAAGTTATCGATGAAATAATTTCAGACCAACGTTTTTGGGCTATAACTTAAAAGTTATAGGAGCTACATTATATTATATATACGGGCACACATTATATTACAGTTAAAATATATCATTTCTTTACAATTGTTAAAGAGAGTTTTAATATTCGTTCTTGCTTTAATACCACCGATTTTTTTTCAGTGTACGATCAACCGGGTGTGCGGTGGGCGTGTCGCGCCTTTTGCGTGTGTAATTGCATTGCTCGTTGAAGCAAAGCCAAAAAAAGAGAATTAGAAAGAAAAAACAATAAATTCAAAACAATAATATGCAACGATTTGAGGTTGTTATTGTTGTTGTGGTTGTTTGCTGGTGTTGTTGTTGTTGTTGCAGCTGCAGCGCCGCGGAGCAAACAACACGCAGATTTATTTAATTGCTGGCGACAAATACACATTTATAAATGTGTGTGTGTGTTTGAGTGTGTTGAGTGTATGCGCAAATATGAAAATGCGACGACAACTTTTTCTGTTTGCCAATGCAGTCAAAGTCGTAGTTGCAGTTGTTGTTGCTGTTGTTGTTGTCGCCGGCGTCGCGCTCTTGGAATTTATTTAATTAAATCTACGCCCCGTTGGCTGCCGGCCGAGGCACTGATCTGCCAAATACGCATAAATTGCGTAGTTTATGCATTTTTGCCCGGCTGCCAAGCCGAGCCGAGCCGCAGGCATCGATGCAGTCGCAGCAGTCGCGGCAGTCGCTTAAGCGGCCATTACGCATACGCAGCGTATGCCGCGACCGCAACTGGCCGACAAATGATGTCTTATGACAATTCCGTTGGCGTTTACAAATGTTATGGCGACTGGACGGACTTGTGGCCAGCTGAAAGTCAGCGTCAATTCAATTGGCATAAAAATGCGGTTCAATTGAGCGTTGGCTGCCACCTGAGCAACTTATGGCCCAAATCGTTTATAATTCAGGTTACAAGCGCTTTAACAAATTGAGCTATTGAAGCACAGACTGCTTTGGGCTGTATCTTTGATATTCCCTTCATAAGTATCTGGACCATTTAAACACAAGTCGTTCTTCTGTTTATTTATATACATTTAAAATGTACAATATAAGAACTTACTACCACACATATATGGTTGACCTACTTTAGACCTAATAAAATGTAATTGATCTTTATTTATTTAGTATATTATGTATTAGGTTCAGTCTCTCTGTCATTTAAATCTTTCCGAATCTTTGCTTTTCAACTTTTACCGCTTCTTCTCTGCAATTTTAAATTGCCTCATTCTCAACGCATTCCGAAATTCTCCGCTTATGAGTAAGCGGACAGCATTAGTGTAGAATTTATAAGGAATTCGCATTATTTACCAGCTATCCTACACAAGCATTCTCAACTCACACCTAATTCGATACAGCCGCAAACTCAGTTGGTTGGATTTTGTGTGTCATATAATATTGCAAATTCTTTAGCATTTTTTGAATGGCCAATAGATTGTGCTTAGTTATTTATTGAATGTCGACTAACAGCAGTCGAAAAATAGTAATTATTATAAAAATAAGGAACAAGTAGAACTTATAAATATATGGTAAACTGAAATTTATGTAAATTTAAAATTAATATTGTCTATGGATAATTAAACTGAAAGTAAGTGGGCAAGGAAAGCCAAGTTGTATGGCAGCTATAAGATATAGTGGACCGATCCGGCCGATTTCGACTAATGTGCTGTTCCTTTGAATAATAAGTCTTAGTGCAAAGTTTCATCGCAATAGATCAACAACTGAGGGACTACTTTGCATACATATAGACAGACAGACAGACATGGTCAGATAAATTTGTTTTCGTCATCCTACTGGCATTCTGAAGGTAAATTATGGGGATTTCGACATTTCCTTCTTCCGTTACACACTTCAGCAAAAGATTAATATGCTATTTTCCTCGAAAAAAGTATAAGTATTAGTGAAAATTGCATATCAGTTGCTATCATATTATATTATTATATATTATATTATATTTGAAGAATGAGATATGAGTACACTGGAATATATACTCAGTCTGAGTCAACTGAATGGTAGCTGCCTCTGATCGCTTTTGTTGGCCGCTATATATATCGTTATATATATATCATGCGAGTCCAGTTCCAGCTGCCTCATAAGTAGCTTGGCCATTGTTAGCCACGATCCCAACCAGAAACAACAACAACAACAACAACAACAGAGAGAACAATGTGTAAGTGTCGAGGGGCAACAAAAGCGCATAGTTAAGCATAATTTAATAGATACGCGGCCAAGTTTCGCAGTCTCTTTATGGTTGACACTATTGTCTAGGCCAAGTTTGTATGTGGCTGTCATAAAGTGATGAATGCATTATTATTATTATTATTGCTATTGTTGTTGCTGCTGCTGCTGCTGACTGCTGACTGCCTGCTGGTAGTTGTTGTTGCTGTTGTTGTGCATACTTTGTTAGGCCTTTGTTGAAAAGCGTTAATTGAGTGTTGCGAATGTGCAACGGCAATTGAAATTGTTTATGACTTGCAGTTGTTGCTGTTGTTGCTGTTCGACTAACAATATGCTGCAATTGGCAAAGGCTGCAGCTAGCTAATGGAATAGCGGCATTTGTTACATTAGAGTTATGCACTTGGCTAATCAGCGGCGACATCTAACTGAGAAAAGGATCACAAAGGATCGCCGCACTCCAAGTCGCACTTGACACACACACACACACACGAATACACACTTTAAGCCTCCATTTGGACAGTAATTAGTGTCTGGGCAGATTAGTTAAGTTGCTTTATTAATAATTCTCATTGCGGCAATTGACTGCAGTTGTGGAGCACTTGAGTCTCAACTGGCGCTACCGGCAGCCACTTGAAGGCGACTCCAGTCACTGCCAGTTGCCAGTTGCCATTGAAATTTTCCGATTCGTTTCTTGTATTTAGTGCATTTTAATTGCCGTAATTAGCGAGAGCGGAATTGGGATCGGGATCGGGAGCGAGAGACCAAAAGACACTCAAGTGGATTCTGAAGCGCTCCAGCTGCCGAATGCCAACTGACTGCTCCAATATGGCCGACAAGGCGGAAGCAGTTGCTGCCCTGGCTGGCCATAAAGATACGCTATAAATTAACACCAAACCGATTAGTGAAAAGTGCCGATCCATATCGTTACACGTGTTTTCTGTATGTGTAGATCCGAAGTCACTGGGAATCAGTTGGAATATTGGCACATTAAATTCAATTAGGCTGCCCGCCGACTTTGATGGACAGCTGCGATAGTAGCCCTGGTTCGGGTTCGGGTTCAGGTTCAGGTTCAGTTTGTGGTTCAGTTTCAGTTCAGGCCAATTGATGGCGCCTTAATGAGGCTGTTGGACTCTTACAAGATTCAATCATTTTTATAGTCACCGTTTACAGACATTTTAATGCGTGTAATGCCTTAATGCCTTAAACGTGCTGTGATTCTCACTTTACTACTTGCAAGCTTAACCAGTCTATTATCTGAGGTATCTGAACAATTCTTTTCATTCATCATATTATACTCAATGAGTAAAGCAGTGAGTATTCATCAGATTATTGTTGATTATTTAATTTGTATTCATTTTATGTGTTGATTTCCTCTATCTAAAAACTCAATCAACTTGCGTTTATAATTTAAGCAGTCTGATCTATTTGGATTCTTATTTTGGTGTTCTATATAATCTACATAGTTCAAACTCCAAATAATGAATATTTTAAATTTTAATTATTTTTAGTGTAATTTTCAGTGACATTAAATTAGAAAATAGAAAAAGTATTTATTTCAAAAATATCAACTTTGTTTTTAGAAACAATTTCTTAAACTTGTTCCATTTAAAGTATATAAAAATAAATACAAAATAGGTATATATTCCAGAAATATCAACTTTATTCTTAGAAACAATTTCTTAAACGAAGTTCAATTTGAAGTAGATAAAAATACAAAATTGCTGCAAATAAATAATTTATTTTAGAAATATGAGCTTTGTTTTTATAAACTATTTCTTAAACAAAGTTCCATTTGAAGCTAGATAGCAAGTTTATAAAAATTTGAATTTTTAAAATATTTGTTTCTTCTTATTTATAAATTTGAGATTTTCATTAGAGTTGGTTAGTTGGGTAGCATATATGTTTTGAAAAATATTGTTTCTAATTTATTTAGCATGTCATGTCAACTAGGTGACATGCCAGTGAAATGCTAAACCCCAAGCACGAGCCCAAGACCAAGAGCAAGAGCAAGACGAAAACCAAGCCCAAGAGCCAAAGAGGCCGATCCCCAGTTAAGTGCCACTTGGGCAACCCTTTGTTTGCTTGTGTATTTGAGTTTTATATATTTTTTTGGCTAGTTGGCCCCTTGGCATTTATGTTTAACACTTTAATTGTGATTACAAGCTGCAATCAAACGGCAAACAAAACGTATTGGAATCAAGCAAAAAGCAAAAAACACAACAGCAAGAGGAGGGCAAGAGTTGGCCTGCTGGCCCGGGTCTTTGACTGCCTGTATATATACACATATGTATATATGACTAACTGAGTAACTGAGTAACTGACTGACATTGGCACTCGAGCCGGCGGCTTGGGCTTCCACTTCCATCCACTTCCATTCCATTCTGGCTTATACTGGATGCATGCATAAGCAGCGGAGGCAACAACAAGCGCGTCATGTCGCTGGCTTTATTAAATTACTTGTCAAAAGTGCACACTCACACACACACACACACACACACACACATACACTCAGCGAAACGCACGCGAGTCGTGCTGTCTGCTGAGCTGGCTTAAACCGAACTGGTCCTGGGTTTGGGCCTGGCTATAACTATAGCTGCAGCTCTGCCTCTGCCGCTGAACATGAAACAGCCCGACGCCGCCTGCACATAAGCCCATCAGCATATGGCTGTATGTTAGGGGTATACATATCGCATAAGTATAAGTATAAGTAGATGTATATGCATATATGTATACATATATACACATATATGCCGCCTTTCGCTTGGCATAACGAGACTTGTCACAACAATTGCGCTGCAAACTCAGCGCACACAATAAAAACGCGAAAAAAGGCGCAAAATCAATTATGGCTTTTTGTTTTTCATTTCTCATTTTGAGTTATACGCAACACGTATACGCGCCGTGGGCAGCAGCAGCGACACCCGCAAATTACTCACCCACTCAGCCGACGGGCATTAATTAATCTTGTCAACGACTGCAAGTCATTTGCCAGCAACAACAACAACAACTGCACAGTGCATCAAAATAGTCAAATTAATTTTCTTCACACTTTAATAAACGATTATACAAATGCACAGTGACAGCTATAGTCTGCCTTCTCCCTCCCGCCCCTTTGCTCTTCACTCCTTGCCAGGGGCCTTGCTGTGGGCGGCTGAAGGTGTTAAATGTTTTGTTGACATTGCCAGCAGCAACAACAACAACAACTACACACAGCTCACCGCCCCCTTTTGTGTGTGTGTGTTGAGTTTTATGTGCTGCGCATTTCGGGGAAGAAACATTTTTCACAGCTTCCAGTGATTTTAGCGTGAAGTTTGTCGCTGACTCTAGACTGGTTGTTGTTGTTGTTGTTGTTTCTGTTGGTGGTTGTTTATTGTTGTTGTTGCTGCTGCGTGTTATGCTGTAAGCAACTTGTGCATTTTTCCAAATCACTGAATTTCTTTTCAATTTTCGCTTTGAATGCTCGAAATCGTTAGAAATTTGTTATGCTTTTATTATGGCATTTGGTTTTGGGTACTGGTCATGTTTTGCCAGGGGTTGAATGTCTTCTTTGTGCATGTCAGCATTGGGGGTGTTCAAGTGACTTATAATACCAATTTGGGCAAGTCAATAGAAGCGAAGCAAATGATTCTTATAGCGTTTGAGATGATTGAGAAGGGTTTGCAGCATAAATGAGGTGTGAGAAATATGCTCGATTAGCTTAATAATCGTGCATGCGGTATTAAGAAAAGAATTGTTGGCGCACACTAAAATAGTTGTCTAAATTTAATTAAAAAGAAACCAATTTAGATTCACAATGCTCAAGAGAAGTTTGTTTATACTCTTTTCGAATGATATAGTATTAATTTTGTCCTGAAGTTTATAATGTATAGAAAAACGCGTCGGTGGATCTGGCCATATCCGTCTGTCTATCTGTATGTATGTATGCAAACTAGTCCCTCAATTGTTGAGCTATCGCGATGAAACTTAGCACAGAGACCTTTTATTCAAAGGGACAGCACATTGGTCGGAACCGGCCGGATCGGAGCATTATATCTTATAGCTGCCATACAACTGGAAGTCGGTTTTGGTAATATTACCCATGTTTTCAAAGCTATCGCTATCAGCTGCCTTATACACATGAAGATCCTTATTACTTGTCAATGTTTAAAATTCTAAAGCGATTTAGTCATAATCTTAAAATATAAGCTAGTGAAATTTGTCCAAAGATTCGAAAGGAGTACAAAATCTTTGGCATGCCGAAGATAATCGCTCCTTTCACTTTTAGTCAAACTGTTGGATCTAGAATATAACCACCGTTTCTCTAGATATCCTTCTGGGCTGTTATTGTCCAATTTTCATTAAGACTTATCTACTTATCAGTCTTATCAACCCAACAAAAACTATCTTACTTCAGATCACTTGTCGCTCATTCCATGTAATAAAAGTGGCATTATTGATGTTAACAATTCGTCACGATTTGAGTTCTCGCATCAAATGGAGCACATGTCGTTTGAGTTGTGTTGAGTTGAGCTGAGTTGAACTAATTAATTGGCGCTGCTGCAACATTAAATTTGGCATTACAATGCGCATTCATCTTGCATCAAACGATCCCCGTTTTTGATCTAGAACGCGAACTGAACAGAAGTGTCGACATCAAGTGCAGCACCTGCCTGAATGCGCAACGAATGGGCCCGAAAACAAGAAACACCTTGTCTCTGTGCCCGCTTGGGACACTTCCTTTGGAGCAGAGCCCGCAGATACCGCAGATCCCTCAGTCCGCAGTCCTCAGTCCGCAGCCCGGAGCTCCTTAATGCCAGAGTCGCAGCCGTAGCTGTGAATAATTTGCCCATCCGCTCGCTGCCCCCTTTGGCTCGTTTGTTCGGCATCGCTGCTAATGATTTCAATGCTTTAATTTATGCTGCCTTCTCAGCATTTATCATCAAAGACTCAAAGTAGACAGTGCCCCGGACATTATGTAAATATGATTTGTCGCACATCGAACCGACTTTTTGTGTATCTGTAGCTGTATTTGTATCAGTATCTGTATCTGTATCTATAGCTGCAACTGTAGCTAGTCGCTGTAAACTGGTTTCTCTGCAGGCGCCAAGTGACCCATATATAGAAGCGCTACGATAACGAGCCAAAGAGTCTTGCAGTCAGTTGGCTTTGGCTGGGGCTGTCTCTGAACGCATCAATCTGCGCACTGCTCACTGCCCACTGCCCACTTCCCACTCCGCCCAGAGTTGCATTTGGCATTCCGGCTCTGGTCGATTGCCCACTGGCCCGCAGGGGTCACTGCCGAGTTTCTTCCTCTTGTTGTGGGCCAGTGCAGAAAATGCGTTTTTAAATGGCTTTTTATGTGCGTGGCGCGGGCTTTTGATGTTCTTCGACACCACATGCCGAAAATTCACAGCTCTGGCGGTCACTGGTGATTAATGTTCAGCATAAACGCGACTGCGACTACAAATGCGAATGCGTTTTTAGGCACTTTGACAAGGTCCTGGTGCTGGTCCTCACTGGCCATTGGGGCCGCCCATATGTCTGGCAGCGGCTCTGACTGCGTCGACTCATTTGTTTTGGCTACCCTTTTTGGTATGGCAACAGTTGGACACCGCCACAATCCAAACCAATGGGCCTCCCATATGGCGCGTATGATAAAGTTATTACCAAAATACACTCTCGCTCTCTCGCTCGCCTCTCTCTCTCTCTCTCTGTTTGTCGATGCTGGATTTTCGCTTGTCCCTCTATATAGTCTTTTATAGAGCCGGCTTGCCGGCTTTGATCTTGACGTGGAGCTTCGAGGGGGATGGGTAGGGGGAGAGGGGGATGGGAGGCTTGGTAATGGGCCAGCAAAGAAAAATGCAACTTGAGCTCAATTAGTGCTCATCAAAAGCGTGCAGGTAACACCTTCAGTGCGTTGCTTTTGCACACCCTTTGTGCAGCCTGTGTGTGTGTATGTGTGTGTGTGTATGTTGGCCTTTTAGCAAACTGACTGGTTGTTGTTGTTATTGCCATGCTGCAATTTGCTTAAAGGGTCTGCCGTGGACCACCCGTGTGTGTGTTTGTGCGCTTGTGGCATGCAGCAGTTGCACGCAGTGAAAGCCAGCTCGCTGCCACCAAATTAAAGGAAAAACGCCAAGGAAAACGAAAATCTGTTGCCACGCCAGCTCGCATTTTGAATGCCCAACTAGAAATGCAAATGCTTTATGGCCACACAACACGCAACACTCATATTTCTGTTGCCAATTTTACTAAACAACATGGTTTCTTTTAATAAAATATTTTGCTTTTTATGTTTTGTTTGAGGCGCAACCGTTAATTAGCGAATTTATGCGAGCGCCAGCTTGTCAACTTGTTTGCTAGCCATGCTCCAAGGCATTCCAATCCCCAAACCCCCTCCCCCGCCCCCCAATCCACTCTCCACCCATGAATACTCGAGTATCTCCAAGTATCTGTTAGAATATGCTGTGTTTATACTCTTTTCGAAGAAAATAGTATATTAAGTTTGTCCTGAAGTTTGTAACGCATAGAAGGAAGCGTCGGAGACCCCCAAAAGTTACTGCCAGTATGCTTAGAATGACAATACAAATTGATCTAGCCATGTCCGTCTGTCTGTCTGTCTGTCTGTCTGTCTGTCTGTCTGTCTGTCTGTCTGTCTGTATGTATGCAAACTAGTCCCTCAGTTTTTGAGCTATCGCGATAAAACTTTGCACAGACACTTATTATTCCAGGGGACAGCACATTGGTCGGAGCTGGCCGGATCGGAATACTATATCTTATAGCTGCCATACAACTCGAAATCGGTTTTGGCCATATATCCCATGTTTTTTAATCTATCGCGATGAAACTTTGCACCGATACTTATTATTCAAAGAGACATCACCTTGGTTGGAGCCGGCTGGATCGGATCACTATATCTTATAGCTGCCATACAACTCGAAGTCGGTTTTGGCCATATATCCCATGTTTTTTAATCTATCGCGATGAAACTTTGCACCGATACTTATTATTCAAAGAGACATCACATTGGTTGGAGCCGGCCGGATCGGATCACTATATCTTATAGCTGCTATACAACTGGCAATGAATTAAATATTCTTAGAACAAAAAAAAAAATGTTACGCGACAAAACGATTTTGTACAGCTTATGAAATTTCAGTAGTGCAGTCGGCAGAGTGAAAATTGCCTATTGGTTCGAAAAGAGTATAAAATCTTCGGCACGCCGAAGATAATCCTTCCCCACTTGTTTTTTATTCACTCAACATTTTGCGCCTGCAGTCATTTTATTAATTTTATTGAGGCAATCGCAAACGATTCGCGGTTTTTACTTTGTAATTTTTATAGTAGCATCAACGTTCGGTCTTTTTTTTTATTATTATTTTTTGCTTTTTCTCCCGTTTTAATGTCATTAACAAAATTTTTGTTGAAACGTTGCGCTGCTATTAATCATTCGAAATGAATTGTTTTTTTTTCTCGCTTTCGTTTTTGTTGTTGTTTTATTGGATTTTCTTTTTGTTTGCTTGATTTATGTTTGGAAACTGCTGTTGATTTTTGCCAGCCAAGTCTATTATTATTGAATGGGTTAATATGCCTCGTGACGTGTTCACCTTTTCCCTCTAAACATTTAAAATGAATGAAATTGCATTTGTATCGAAGGCTGGCGATCTTTCAGTTTATTCTGCGCACTTGGGGCTGAAGTGTTTCACTGATTTGTTTATAATTATTCTTAAGTATTTCAATCAACTATGATAAATTAGTTGCCTTTTGAAAGTTTTCGAAGAATTTCTAGAATTGCATTTATTTCCAGTGGCAAAAAGTGATTATAAGTTCTATTAATTGCCTTAAGATAGATTGTGTATAAGACAATATTTAAATATAAGCGTAAATTTCCTCAAATAAGTTATTGAGAAGTATTTAAAGCAACTCTTATAAAAATTGATGTAGAAATTCATAGAGCTTAATATTCACAACAATCAGTATATTCATATTTTCCTAGTTCTGAAAAATAATAAAATATATATTTGCATTCTATATGCTATATGCAACTCTTGAACCTATACTCAACAATTAGCTAAGCTCCATTTCATAATAATTATAGGCAATATTCTGCATAATTTTAACACTTGTGTGCATTATTATCAAATTAAGTCAATCTTTTATTGGTTGTACAGTCGCTAACTGCTTATTAGTCGAGCTTATCGAACAGTTTTCACAATAATTACACAGACAATCCATATATATTATATTATCAGATGTTGAAAGAGCAAATAATGCAACTGGAATTAAAAATCAAATTGCCACTAATATGCCAGATATATATCGGACTAATGCCTATGTAGACATTGAGTTCATGTTCATCGGCAGGGGCGTGGCCCTTGTGGGCGTTCGATAATCATAGCACGCCATTCTGAATGTCACGTTATGTCACGTATGTATATATGCATATATGTATCTGAGCTGAGCTCTAAGCGTATTGCTTACGTGTGGAACTGAAAAGCAATTTAGCTGCCAATTCAGTCAACTGTCGATTTATTATGTATATGGAATACTATCGCATAGATAGATGTCCAGATAGATGGTTGTTCGTTGTCCGTTGCACGTTGCAAGTTGCTGACGTGACTGAAAATTGCATTCTAACGATGTTGGTTAAAATCCAGTTTACATGGTAGTTAGCAGAAAGCGAAGCAGCTCGACACATTTTCCATTTGCCGTATAATTATACAAATTTATGCTAAGCATGGCATATTGTTTGAGATGATTTTTTGGCACCCTCTTCAGTCGGCACTGGACATATTAAGTATACGTCTAGTTGAACTAATTTGTTGCGACTGCGCCCGCATGTAATGTAAAATGTTTACGCTGCTATCTGTCAAATCAACTGTCAACTGAAAAGTGCCAACGCAAGATCTTTTTGTTGTTAATGTTACTCTTGTTGTTATTGTTAATGTTGTCTATGTGCGTTTTGTGGTTCACGCTTGGCTGCCTTTGAGTCTTTGGCTGCCATTGCGGCTGCCTTTTGTCAAGTGGGAAAAGTTTTCAGTAATTAAATTGTAATTAGGGCTGCATCCGTTCAGCTCCTCTCTCTGTCTGCCTCTCTTACTATACACATCTCGCTCTCTCTCTCTCTTTGTGTCAACTGTCTGTGCCAATTGTCTTGGCGTTTTATCAACCAGCAGCAGCAGCCCGTGCCAGTTGTCTCACTTTGCCCCCCGCCTCTCTCTCTCTCTCTCTCTCCCTCTCATTTCAAGCATTATTAAGTATTATTTTAGTTGATAAAGTTGCGCTCATAATTGACAAGCCCTAACGACAATTTCATTGTTCGCAATCGCAACAACTTTTCAGCCATTTTCCCCCATTTCCATTTTACCATTTTACCATTTTCATTGTAACTATTATGTGCTCCATAGTTTTGTCGCAGTGCCCGCAATGAGGGTTATTAGGCCTGAAAGAACTCCTCCTAATTACCAGCTGCACTCAGCCGGAAGTGCGCAAGATTCATGAGCAACTCGCTCAGCTGGCGGCGATCAGCGCTTTTGATCAACTTCTTCTTATTAACCAAAGATTGTTGCAAAGTGCAGCAGAGAAATTGCCAACCGGATGGCAATGGGGATGGGTCGGGGCTAGGGATGGGGGCCACTCAGCCTTGGGAACAAAGTACAATACAATTTTGCGAAACGTGGCGCTAAAATATCAGTTACGCGGGGCAGCCCCAAAAACAGTGGCTGCACTGCCATCAGACAACCATCATAATAATCGTAATCATAAACAGATTCGTAAGCAGTCAATGCCAGTACACTCAGAGAAAAACTAAATGCAGTAAGTTATACAGAATTGCCACAAAATGATATTTAAGAAACATTTTCTGCTTTTAGGAATATTTTTCTTAACAAAAACTTAAAGTTTGGGTATTAGTTTGTATTTTGTCTTTCTAGTTTTAAGCAAACCAAAACTTGTTTTACAAATTTAACAAATGTCTTTCAGAATTTACTTTTGTTTTAGAAAACGAAAACCTAGTTTCTAGAAAGGAAAACTCTTAAGAGTAAGACGTTTGCCCCCGATTTTTGTGTCGATTTGCAGTGCTATGTTTTGACGAGTGTAATCAGCAGTCAATGCCAGTAGCCGCATAAGTAACTGATTAGATGGGCAGCAGCTCAGTTCAGTTCAGCTCAGCTCAGTGTTCAGTGGTGGATGCCACGAATTGTGGCTGTACGTGCGGCGCGTAAATTCAATTTCAGTAGCCGCGTTTTGCGTTTTTATGGAACTCACACGAAACACCATCGAGCTGATGGATTGCTGATGGATGCTGAGTTGGAGTCGGAGTCGGAGTCTGAGTCTGGGGTCCAGGTCTGGGTTGCGTTGAGCTTAACGAGAAATCAACGCCGCTAAGCAAATTATGCCGAACGATACGCATGCGCCCGATCAGCGTTGATCAGCTCAAGATTGAGAAAGGCAGCATCAGCAGCAGCAGCATCAGCATCAGCAGCATCAGCATCAGCAGTAGAAGCAGCCGCAATCAAAGAGGAGAGCGAAACCGTGTCTGGTAATGGCTAAAATTGATTTAGCCACCTCGGGGCAGCCTGACCTTACTACTGTTTTTACGCTTTAAGCAGAATCTCATCAAGACGTAATGACAACAATTGATCAATCGCGCCAGCCGAGCCGACTTGAGTTAATGATGTTGTTGTTGCTGTTGCTGTTGCTATTGTTATTGCTGCTGCTGTTGTTGTTGTTGGCCAATATGAAATCAGTTTATATTTAAATGTAATTTACTTGCGGTTGCCTACTCGTCTTACTTGCAATGTTTGCCCCTCTCACTGCTGCTGCTGCTGCTGCAAGATTGAAACACTATCGATATAATCGTTGTTTTGCTTCTTCATTTGACTATCGATAGTCTCTGCGCATACGCTTTTGCATCACTAAGCACGTATTTGAAACTCAGATTATAACTTTTTTCTATCAGTATTATTATTACAAATAATGAATATAAATAAATCTCCAACTTGTCATGCAGAAAACAGTGATATTTGCTTAAGTGTACCCTAAAATTTAGCCTGAGAATCAAAACACTAACTGTTTCTTATTTATAAGAGCTAAAACTTAATAAAACAAGTGGAGAAGGATTATCTTCGGCGTGCCGAAGATTAAATACTCTTTTCGAACCTTAAAGCAATTTTTACTATTTTTCCGTGACTGCTTATTTAATTCGCAGATATTAATGTCGCATACATATACCCCTACATATAAAATAAAATATATAAAGGTATTCATGTAAACAGGGACGTTTCACTATCCGCAGCTCGTGGACGCGTCCCTTAGCATTCATAAGTGCTACCGAATTGAACAATATACAAGTTTCAGTTTTTCCAAAAAGTCAAAACTACATTACATATGTATACTACAATATACATACCAAATTTTGTGCCTGTTGCTCTTATACCTTTCAAGGCCGCTGTCGGAAATTGAATTGTCATAAAACTTAATCTGAACATACGAGAGCTTATATTCAGAATTTGAGATCCATATTTTTTTTCGCGTGGCATTGGTTTTGCCAATGAATTTAAATTTTTCTTTTGAATTATTCTATTAAAGCTACTTTATGTATGAAAAAAAAAATTAGAAACAATTTAGGAAATTGAAAATAAATGAATTTGACTACAGCTATTATATATTTGAAAAGAAGAATAAGAAAAAATGAAAATAAATGACCAGTCGCCGCTGGTTTCGAACCCGGGTCCTCTCGCTCACCAGTTCGCAACTTTACCCACTACGCCACAAGCCGTTTTGATGATCGCTGACAAAATCCCTTGAAGAGCAGACTGTCAAAAGCTTTCTTGTTTTGCTTTGTACTGCTTACACCAAGCAGTTTTAAGAATCGCTAACAAACTCGATTTATACTGAGCTTTTGTTTTTTCGCGTGGCATTGTTTTTGTTGTTCTAAGCCATTGAAAGCAAATGAATTTGATTACAGTTATTATATATTTGAAAAGAAGAATAAGAAAAAATGAAAATAAATGACCAGTCGCCGCTGGTTTCGAACCCGGGTCCTCTCGCTCACCAGTTCGCAACTTTACCCACTACGCCACAAGCCGTTTCGATGATCGCTGACAAAATTGCTTGAAGAGCCGACTGTTACAAATTTCCTTCTTTTGTTTTCCTGCAACCTGCAACTCGCGTTTGTCAGCATTTGTTTTTTCGCGTGGCATTGTTTTTGTTCTAAGCTATTGGAAGCAAATTAATTTGATTACAGTTATATATTTGGAAGGAAGAAAAAGAAAAAAGTATTAAATTAACAATCAGTCGCCGCCGAGGCTCGAACTTGAACTTGCGAAACATGCGTTCGTTAGCGCGGCTCTTTACGCCATACGCCACAAACCGTTTTGATGATCGGTGGCAAAATACCTTGAAGAGCAGACTATCAAAAGCTTTCTTGCGCTTGACTTTGTTTGCTCAGACTATCAAAAGCTTTCTTGCGCTTGACTTTGTTTGCTCATATGCACCTGTTTTTTCAAAATATTTAATGACGCGCATATCTTCGCTGTTTATGACTCAATCGATTTGCGATTTTACCCATCGATGAGTTATATGGATGTTCAAGTGTACAAGGAAATTTAAGGCAATTGCTTTGAAAACATCGGATTTATGGCCAAAACCGACTTTGAGGTGTATGGCAGCTATAAGATATAGTGGTCCGATCCGGCCGGCTCCGACCAATGTGCTGTCCCCTTGAATAATAAGTGTCTGTGCAAAGTTGCATCGCGATAGCTCAAAAACTGAGGGACTAGTTTGCATACATACAGACAGACAGACAGACAGACAGACAGACAGACAGACAGACAGACAGACGGACATGGCTAGATCAATTTGTTTTTTTTTTATAAGCATATTGGCAGTAACTTTTGGGGGTCTCAGACGCTTCCTTCTATGCGTTACAAACTTCAGGACAAACTTAATATACTATTTTCTTCGAAAAGAGTATAAAAAAACTAGCTAATACTTTGAAAGTAAGCCTCAGTTACAAGCCTGGCAAAGACAATATAATAATAATAGTAGTATGTAAGGAAAAACATCAACAGTTGATATTGTTTAGTAAATCATCGAGCATACCGATAGTATCGCCCCTCACTTACCCTGCTCCTCGTCAAAGTTTTTGGTGGACAGCTGAAACAGTGCATCCAGCGGCGTATCGCCGCCTGTCGAGCCTGATCCTGCCGCTCCTGCTGCTGGCTTCTGTTGCGTATCCCTCGCATCGCTGGCTGCCGGCTTCGTTTTGGGCTCTTCGTCGACGCTGCCAGTGCTGCTGCTGGAGCGCTGCGAACGCTCCGAGCTGCCATCCTCGGAGGCAATGGGTATTCTGGCGGGATCCATGCTCATCTGGCGCAGCAGCTGCGCCTGGAAGTGCTCCTGCAGCTGGCGCTGGTAGTCCCAGGCCAGGCGCTGCTCATAGCTGTGCAGCAGGCCGGGCGGCAGGAACGGATGCAGTCCGGCATGCAGCAAAGGACCCGCTACGGCTGCTGTTGCCGGCGCCTGCAGACGCTCCTGGAGCAGCACGGGCGCCGGCACAGGAGTCGCCGCCTTGCGCTCCTCATCCGCTCGCCCCAATATGTCCGCTATGGAGAAGCTCTTGATGCGCTCGCCGGGAGCGGATTGCAGGCTGCACTTGCGTAGGGGCGCCGGACTGCGCAGCATACGCAAGCGTTTTATGTTGAGCGGCCGCATCGCCATCGGCGGCGGACTGGGCGAGCCCACGGAGATCTCGGACATGGCCGGACTGCTGCAGCTGCGCGTCGCCATTAGTTGCACCGGACTTGGCGTGCGTTGCGGCATATTGTCTTAATCAAGTTCGATTTAGCGTTTACTAGTTGCGGGCGCACATTTTCCGTTCACACAATCAAAGTTTCGAGCTGGCCAAAAACGCGTCGGCAAAAACGCGAGCACAGCGAACAGCGCGAACAGCGATTGCGATAGCGAGCAACGACAGCGTGTAGCGCTCAACGTGCAACGTTCAACATGCGACACGACAACGCCGCAGCCAGCGGCTGCTCTCCTCCATAAAAATGGCTTTGCCTCAGCGAGCGCTCTCTCTCTCCCTCTCTCTCTCGCTCTGTCGCTCTGTCGCTCTCTTGTGCGCGCTCTCTCTATCTCTCTGTTGGCGCTCAACTGGTTTGGAGCCAAACGAGTTTGCTTGCTGTCTGCTTGATGACGTCACTGCCGCAGCTGCGCAGTCCGCCTTCTAATTGGAATTGCTGGCCAGCAGAGGCGTGCTTTGCGTGTGCAGCCAATCAGCGCACAGCATATGCGCTCTCACTGTGCCCCCTCTCTCGACGTGTGAACGTCATCAATTCTTACAATTTGACATGCGCTTGCTCAATTCGCCTCTCGCTTGCTCTCTCTCTCTCTCTCTGTCATGCCCTCTCATTCGTGTGCTGCCTTTCCACGCGGCTGACTGTGTTAATTATCGTAATTGCTGCTGCTGCTGCTGCTGCTGCTGCTGCTGCTGCTGCTGCTGCACTTTCTGTCCTCTTTGCTCTCGCTCTCGCTCTCCATTCTCCACACGCGCTCCTCTTCATATTCTTCCACTCCTGTCGCAGCTGCTCGCTAGCGCGCACTCAATTGTCATCAATAATGATGTCTAGTTTTCAGACGCTGCTTGTACCGTTTTTTGTTGTTCTTGTTTCGTTCACCCCCCCTCTCCATTTGCCCTTTCGCCTTTGTGCGCGCCTATTTTCGCCGCTGATGTATTCGCTGACTGCGGCAATTTGCGAAAAAGTCTTTAAAATCAGCTTTTCGAAGGTGTCGCCGTCGCCGTCGTCGTAGTCGCCTCGTTGTCATTGCCCCATTCTCATTCTTACAGCTAAGTGTACACATACAAACATACATATGTATGTATGCATGTATGTATGTATGCATTTGTATGTTTTGTTTGTAGCTTCATATTGGCACACATCCGTTTGTCTTGGAGTTGTCTGTCTTTGCCTCACTCTCTCTCTCTCTCTCTCTCTCTCTCTCTGTCTGTCTGTCACACTGCCACACTTGCTGTCCCTTTCGCTTTCCCTTTGCTCCTGCCCCGTTCTTTGTTGCATTGCATTTAAATTGATTGCAGTAAATCACATTTGCCTTTTACTCAGCTTGCAACTGTTACGTTTGTCTATATATATTTGTGTACATATGTTTGTGTGTTTTATTCAATTTCTGCCTTGTTGTTTGTCCTCGTTTTTTCCGACATATCTTTTGCATGCAAATGTCTATTTAACTGCAATGCGCCCCCCCATGAATTCAGCTAAGTGAAATGATGCAACTGTTGAACCGGAATCGATAATACATATTATACCCTTTCTAGATAGATGTATGCTAGCTATGCCAATAACTGTGTCAGAGTATCAGTAAAGAAAACCTCTTGATAAGGTATACCCAAGCAACAAAGATTGATTATTTTATATGTTTTGTATAGTGGTTGCTTCCGAATTAAGTTTTACAAATGATTTTAATTTGTAACCAAACTTACTTGAATTAAACTTACAATTTTACTCAAATTCTATATTCAAAATGCTTAAAACATAAGGGAGGCGGCTAGTTTTGCAAGTGTATACAAGTTTCGGCACTTTAATTTCGGCTAGCGTTTTTTTGTTATCTTTCAATGCCGTTGCCTGGCATTTGCCGTTAGTTTCTTTCTGTTCGTTTCATTCCGCTTCGATTTGTTTCGTTGTTTTTCGCTCACAAGATGGCCGCGCGGCTTGATTAATGCCTGCACTTGACTGACTTAAATGCAGTTGTGTTCTGCTTTTTTTAGGTTCAATTCAATTGGAAAGTTGACGCATAGCAACTAGCAGCTAGCGCGCATATTCAAAATCAATTACAAGCTGCCACTTAATTGGGCGCCTCAATAGACGCGACACGGCCCGTCAATCATAATTAGCAGGCACTCGATTCAGTCGAGTACTCGACTACTCGACTACTCGACTACTCGACTCTGCCTCCCATTCGACGCGCCTCTAATTCTGCAGATTCATAAGCCAAATGCAACGGTCGGTCGGTATGGGTATGGGTATCGGTATCCTTTTCATTAGTCGGCACAAGATGGCCGCCGTGTGTTCATTAAAACCTCATAAATAGCTAAAGTGTTTATTGTCACACAGACAGACAGACAGACAGCTATACAGCTGGCAAGCCCAAATCCCCAGGGCAGCAGCTCCTGCGAGAGGGCCTCTTCATATGTACATTATTTGTACACAATGTCATCGGCTCTTTGGCAGTCGTGTTGGCTATGTTTATGGCTAGGGGCAGGGAGGCAGTTGCCACCACGAGTGTCACTTGGTAATAAAGTCATTGCCCATTGCCATTGTTGTTGCTGTTGCTGTTGTTGTCAAATTTGTCACGCCCCTTGGCGGTCTGGGCTGCCGGCACTGCATTAATGTCGCCTTTTGTTTAGCTGCGAATGCGAATGCGCCTTCGACTTCGACTCCGACTCCGAATGTTGTTGATGAAGTTGTGCCACGTTGTTGTCAACATCCCAAGCAGAGCCCAAAGCGTTCCCAGTGCCCCGAAATGCATGCCAATTAAGGCACCGATCCTGCCTCAACGTGTGTCGAATGCGCTTACGATGAGTGCCACAAACGGGTCGGGCCGGGTCGCTCTCTACAGTCCACAGCTAACCTCAGCTTTTGTCCCCACACCTGCAGCTGTCAACATTTTTGGCCAAATTATTACTATGCAGATTGCGACCACAAGCCGGAGAGAGCACTTTGAGTCAACTTTGGGCAACAGAACATGTCTATAGCAATTATAGCAGGATCATGCAACTGAACTGAGTCTTTACACTTAGGAAAAATACTAGAATGAGTTGTTATTCCTTTTACACCCTGAACCCATTACAAATGGGTAGAAAGGGCATAATGAAGTTCTGCAACAGTATGTAACAGACAGAAGAAGTATCTCTGAGCATATCAATTGTATATAGTATTGATCAGTACCAACAGCCGAGTCTATCTAGCCGTATCCGTCTTTGTGTCCGTCTGTCTGTCTGTATGAACACGCGGATATCGGAGACTATAAAAGCTAGAGACCTCATATTTGGAATATAAGCTCTCGTAGTCCCTGGTCAGATGAAGTTATTTCATTTTATCGACAGCTTGTACCGTTGAAAAGTTATCGATAAATTTCGATTGAATTTTATTCCCAGATTTTTGTTCTTAAAAGTATAATGATATGATAAACGAAATTTTTATTTTAATAAAACAATCTTAAATGCTTAATATTTAATATTTAATTGTTTCATGTGTAGTTGTGTGGAAATGAGAAAATGTTCTGCGTTCTAAAAACAATGTTAGTGACAAGAGACTAAAACCTCTATTGATATTCTTGATATGATGCACAATTCGTTGCAATCAGAACTACTATTTTTCTCAGTGTACAAAATGATAAAAACCGCAAGTATGAAAGTAAAGTGACAAGAACAAAACTGTTGCCACTGTTGCCACTCGACAGATCGACTGATCGAGTTGCTGCCGCTTACCGCATTCAAATTATGTTCGAAATGAGAACGTTTATCCCGAAAGCTGTCTGGGCAATGGCAATTTGTATATCATTGTGATAAATCAAAACAATATCAATAATAAAATCGGTAGCTGTTTGCCCCTTGGGTGCATTTAAAGGGGATTTTAGTGCCGCTCTTTGTTGTGGTCAAAAAAAAACTGAAGATCGAAAACCGACAAAATACTCTAAGAAATACATTTCTGAGTGCTCGTCTTTAATTTGTATGCAAATTGGAGTTGAAGTTGAATTTCTGATGAAGCTTAATGTCAGCGGTGTTTTGTGTGTGTGGATCAAAGTGGGGATCAGAGAGAGGGGTTTTAGGGGGATCCTCTTACTTAAGTGACAGACATTAACACTTTTGTAGTTTGAGCTGTGAAACTTTTGATTTTCACAATTTCTGTTGTTGTTGTGTGTGTATGCGTGTGTGTGTGTGTGTGTGTGTGTGTGGGTCTCTCTTCTTATCGATGATATAGCGGTATGGCGTCAACGTCAATTCATTGGCATCAAACGAATTAAGTGGCCATAACGACTTTTGGAATGGGACACTCCGCAGGCGCGTGAATCGAATTCCCCAATACATATGCATAAATACATATATACACATATTCATATATATATATATATATGTATATATATATCGAAATCATATACAGTCTTGAGGGCACACTACGTGTGTGTTCTGCACGAGAGTCAACTAATTGGCTGGTAGCTGGAAGATGGGACTCGGATACGATATGGTTATTGATTCGGCGGCTCTTGTTTGTGATCTTCTTGGCCATAGCCTATAGCCAGAGAGCTTATCAGCTTTAAATGGAGCACTGCATCTTGCAGATAACACAACTTGCTGCTGAATGGAAGCTGCACAATTTTCGGTTTGGTTGCATATGAAAATATTCTTCTTTTCTTATATTTGAAGTTATTTCGAAATATTTCGAAAGTGTGTTTTTTGCTGATATATAAAAATACTAAAAGTATGACACTTAATTTGCTTTCTTCTTCTAACTGATTACATTTTTTACCATCTATAACTATAACTATAACCGACAAAACAGGTCCAAAACTCTTTTGTGAGCAAAGTTATTGAAAATATTCCAATGCTCAAATTTTATGAACTCACCAAACCTCAAAATGTAAGTTTTGTTGTTGTTTTGTGCAAAAAATATTGGATAAGTCGTATTCTCACATACTTTTTATAGGATCTTGCCATATTCGATCGTATTCGTTTGCTGAGGATCGAAATAGAGTAAAATCATTTGTTTTGGGCATCTCGTTTTTTTTCGACTATCATTTATTACACGAACACTTTTTTTTCTCGATATACTCGATTTCAATGCTGCTTTGTCTAACTTACAACTTCATTAACACTAAATTAAGATCGCTATGAATCATAAGGTTTCATTCATGAATACAAATTATGATGTAGTTATGTATTCATGGCTGGAAATGCGCCGCATCATGATCAACTGAAGCATCATCTGAATCTCTGGACTGGACTGGATGGATGGATGGATGAATGAAACAAATTGCTTTGAGTGCGTTTGCCATTTTCTGCTGTATCATTTCCATTTCCATTTTGGCTCATGGTTTTTTTGGTGCATGCTTATCCTTTTGGCCTCACACACACAAACAACACACACAATACACACACAACACACAGAACCGAGTAGAAGTCCCCGAGCGGCATTTTGAGTATTAAAGAGGCCCGAGGTGTCGGCTATAAGCTAATTGGAAGCATGTTCAAAGGCACCGCCACCAAATTAAGTATGAGTTACCAATTTAGCTTTTATATCTCTATCGCACACACACATACACATAGAACACACACACACACACAGACATTCTCAGAGCTGCGGATGCGCTGATCTTCGCTTTGGGGGGGCAACAATTCAGTTGGCAGCCAGAGAGAGAGCTGCTTGTCCGGTCTCTCTCTCTCTCTCTGTCTCTCTCTCGCTCTTAACTGGTTTGCTGCTGCGCTCTCACTACAAAGTTGTAATTGCAGTCCTTTGATTGCATTTGTGTGCCAAGCTGAATTGTTTACATTTATCATAATCAGCAGTGGGCTAAAGTCCCACTGTCCGGCTGTAAGCGCCGCGGGCGCAACTTTTCTTTCTTTTGGCAACGGCGCCAGTTAGCCGGCATCTTGCAACCGGCAACTTGCAACTTGCAACAGGCAACCAAAGGCTGGGCTCAAGCTGAGGAATGATGTAGGTCGACTAAGGGCAGCACTTGATCTGATCGTGTGAGCAACGCAGAGTAATTGCTGACAATGCGACTGAGCAGGAAGTGCGCAAAGAGTTTAACAAGCAATGCAATAAAATATGTAGAAATTCTATACTAGAGAGTGATGTACAACCAGTTACCCTGTAGACAAATTGAATGCATATAAAACAAGAACTAGCTGTTAGTTGTAAATATTATTGAGTTTAAGAAGCAATGCAATAGAAATTCTATAGTCAAGAGTGAGTGATGTACAACTAGTTACCCTGTAGATAAATTGAATGCATATCAAACTAGAAATGTTAGTTGTTAATGTTATTAATATTATTGGCCAGGGAGATATATTCAATAATAACAAGTAAGAGTGCTCTAGTCGGGAGTGCCCGACTAGGAGATACCCTGAACACAGTTCTGACATCCATTCATACTTGCCTAATAGTGTACATACATACAGACACACACATACTGCAAGCTGTGCAAGCGGTTTACGCAGTTAGCTTGCTTTTTCACTGGGCCCCACACAATGGAAAGTAAAATCTTAAATAACTTCAGTGTTTATCGTCCGATCTTTCTAAAATTTGTAGGACATAACATTGGCTATAAAATGTGTGACCAAACCCAATTGCAATGTCATAACTTCAAAAATGAGTTTTTTTAACTTTTGGGGGCATTGGGGGTTGGTATCCAAAAAGTGAAATATTTGTTACATGTGTATGCTATTCGAGATTATACATGCCAAATTTGGGGCCTCTAGCTCTTATAACTTTTAAGTAAAGGCCCAAAAACGCTAGTCTGAAATCGAAATTTATCGATAACATTTAAACGGGACGAGTTATCGATAAAATGAAATAAACTTGATCTGTCCCGGGATTACCAGAACTTACATTCCAAATATGAATTCTCTAGCTGTTACATACTTTTGCACAAAACCATAATACCCTTTTTACCCATTTTTAATGGGTTCAGGGTATAAAAATATACCTTGCTCTGCTTTCAGATACCCTATATCTAAATTAAGTGAATATACAGCTAATAACTTTTATATTAATTTATTTTCTGCTGTTCGCGATTGATTATCATTGAATAAACTTAGAAAATATCAAACTATCAAAAGCGAAAGTTCATTCAAAATTAAAGACACACATGTAAAATAAAATATGTAATTCATTTAATAATATATTCAAACAAATAGTGTTAATATTTACAGTAATCATATCATATTATCAGCATATATTTTACTTTATATATATATGCATAAAGATATTTACAAAACAAAAATTTAAACAATATCAATCCAACTAAGTATCCTCATACCCAATTTGATGTCTACAGGGTAACGAGAGAAAGAAAAAATCCTCAGCTGCTTGAATAATAACAGAAAAAGGAAACCCATCTGGACCGTTTCCGCTCAGGTCCTAACTCATCTATTTAATCATTATGCTAATACATGCATATTATCATCTAGCAAAAGAAATCAAAGCTTTTCACTTAACTGCGCAATGAACTTAAAAGCGCTCGTTTGCAACGAAATCTCTATAAGCTTTATGCCACAAAGTGTCGTCCATTAAACCGAAGAGAGAAGCGTGGAGAAGAGAGAAGAATAGAGTAACGGTGTCCACTTCTCGTGAGAGGCGTTCATTAGTCACTTTGAGTTGATTCGATTAATGAGTTTCGACAGTTACGCATTTCTAGTATACTAGATGTGTAATACGCATGTTTCGCCAGTCGACAGGGTTTTCTATTTGTTTTCACGGAAGTGCTGAGAGTTTTTCCCATAATTAGTGGCACAGTTTGCCTCAATTTGCCCGGCAAATTTCTCAGCTACTAAAACTAAATGCCACCGGTAATGGCTAGTCATTTGTGCCCCATACCCATAGCTATCTATCTCTCCCTCTCTCTCTCTCTCTCTCTCTCAATGTATCTCTATCTCGCTCGCTCTCGCTGTAGCTAGCCAATGAGTTGATTTCAATTAAACGGTTTCCAGTGCAACTTTCGCCCAGCACTTTCAAAACGCATTAATCACGCCCAGCTCCACAAAGTGGGGGCATTGGGATGGGGGTAACGGGGGCAGTCGGTAAGTCTAAGAGTTTCTTTATCTGGGGGCATGCGTCGCATTGTCACACATTTGAAAATGAAAATAAATTGCTTTTAACTAAATGTCGAACCCAAAACTCGAACTCAAACTCGAACTCGAACTCGCATCCAATCCCTGTGGCTATCTCATGCATATGTAATAGGGTTTTCCGCCTAGTTTACGAACTGTTAGAGACAATCGAATCGATAAGCGCCAAATTAAAGCGATTCCACAAAACTGAGCCGATCTGCAGCCA
This sequence comes from Drosophila flavopinicola, assembly GCA_035042425.1. Lineage (NCBI taxonomy): Eukaryota > Metazoa > Arthropoda > Insecta > Diptera > Drosophilidae > Drosophila > Drosophila flavopinicola. The sequence continues at coordinate 145,861 of JAWNLL010000340.1, forward strand.
GCCACAGATCTTCAGTTTGTCCCAATCGGTCGGGGCATCATTAGCACCGGAATTGATAGCTTGATTATTCAAATTATTAACAAACGATCGGCGGACGGCTCGGACTCTTGACTGTTGACTCTTGACTGTTGCTGTTGTTGTTGTTGGCCTGGCCAAAAGCGACGATTGATGGCGCGCTTCAGTTTTCGGAAAGTGGTGCTCAGGTGCCGCCAGGTCACATTCGAAACTACCGAGTCAGAGTGGAAGAGTTGACTCTGACTCCGACTCCAAGTTCGAGTGGAGAGTGAAAAATGTGTGCGCCGGCGGCGGCGTTGGAAGCCTTTGAACTTGCCCGCAAACGGTAGCCAACGCAAGATCCGTCCGTCCGTCCGTCCGTCCGTCCGTCCGTCCGTCCGTCTCTATTCGAAATATTTAAAAACAAGTAAGCACACAGACAGGCACGCAGCGTGATGGACTGCCGAATACCCTGTGTGCGCTGCTTGAGAAAGAAGCTGTCAGTTTGTAAAACAAATTTCTAAGTTTGCCTAATTTTGATAACTTTGATTCCCCAAATATATGAAAATGTGCAAATAAGTTAAATTTATTCTACATTATTTGATTTGTATAACTTCTTTCACAAATATCAGATACAATTTGTATAATACCATATCTTTCTCCCTGCATGAAGACTTAGGGAGGAATTTTTATGATATTTAAAAAACCAAATATAGTCTTCCTTATACAAGAAAATTAAAAAAAATAAAAAAATTTTGGGAATTAGAGAAAAATTTGTTTCTTTTCTAATAATGTGCCACGTGTTGCTAAAAAACTCCATACAAATTCCCTTTTCCAATTTTTTACTACATTAAACCTCTCAAGCTGCACTGTATATAGAAGGGTACAATGATTGCTTGAACATTAATAAATATTGAAATATTTTAAGTATATGTTTTTTTTTTGGTTTTTTGTATACAAATTACCGTGTTGCGAGCTGCAAAACGCGCTCGGCTTTAAACACTTGGAGCTTTTGTTTTGTTTTGTTTTTTTAGTATGTGTAGGCAACTCGTTTTTATTTGCTTTTGTTTTTGCCAAGTGATTAAATTAATAATTAATTAGTTTAAATTTTGAATAACGGTTGTAAATAATCATTAATAAAAATTAAAAAAGATTTCTTTTATTTTAAGAGCGAGCCAACAAAATACGCAGCAACATTATTAAAGTTTGTCTGCCAGAATTCCAAATTCAAATTCAAACTCGAAAGGGGAAATGGGGAAAGGGGCAGGGGCAGGGGCAGAGTCGGGATGGGGATTGGGGGCAGGGGCAGGCATGGAGAAATGGCAGCTCTTTCAACTCGTTTGCCCTAATGAGCCGCGACTTCTGCGTTGTTTGCTTAAATATGTTGAAATTTATTGGCAAACAGCTTCAGAAATTAGCATACCATAAAATGGGTTAAGAAGTGTATAAGACAGTGGAAGAATTGGTATAAGTTTATGATAGTAATATATTGAATATCTATTGAATAATTGAATGCATTCAAGACTCTTTGACTGTTGCTTTGGTGGCTCTGAAAAGAGCCGATTGGGTTTTCTCTCATTGGTCTTCTCATTGCAGAGCAGCAGCTCCACATGTGTCCAAGCTGGTGGGATTATGGATGCCTGCTGGCCGAAAGAGGCCTTAGTCCGGTCACTCAAGCCGAGAGGCGCCACAAAACGTTCTGCGTGTGGCATGCCCCAACTGTGGCCTTTGTCCATTTGGGAATTTGGCTTGGCTTTTGCATTTGCTTTTGCTTTTGCTGTTGCCTTTGCCTTTGCCCGGTTCTCTGTCCATTAGATTGTCACATCCGTGTCAAATAAAATCGCTAGAGACTCTGGCCTGAGTCTCTTTCGCTCTCTGTCTCCTTCTCTCACTCTCTCTGTCTGTCTCTGGTAAATCTCTGCTCCGTTTGCTGCCAGTGGTGAGGGCGTGGCACCCACCTCCTCGCACTTGGCTCAAAATTAAACAAAATGCACACAACTCGTCTCGCGGTCGCAGTCGCAGTCGATGATAATGTCGCCCTCAATACTTTGCTCGCTTTCTGTACCATTCATCAGGTTGCAAATGCGCTAAACGCATCCCGCCGCCCACTCATTTGGGTGGCGCGCCCAGCGCCTGAGCGGCAGCCTGCGCGTGCGCCTGCGCCTGGGCCTGGGCAGCGGACACGCCCACTCCCACGCCCACCATGCCAGCGGCGGCGGCGGCAGCGGCCAGTCCGACCATGTCCGCCTCGTGCATGGGCTTCTTCTTGAGTATGCTCAGATCGTTGACGTTCTCGAGGAAGGACTTGTGGGCCGAGAAGACCTTGACGCTGTCGAAGTCCTTCTTCAGCTCCTCGATGTCGCGCTTCTGCTTGGCGCGTCGGTTCTGGAACCAGGTGATCACCTGGGCATTGGACAGGCCCAGCGAGGCGGCGATCTCGTCGCGATCGGCGGGCGACAGATACTTCTGGTAGAGGAAACGCTTCTCCAGCTCGAAGATCTGGTGATTTGTGAATGCGGTGCGTGACTTGCGTTTCTTCTTCGGCTGCGGACGATTCGAGAATATGTCCAGGTGCGATTTATCTGTAAGCAAGAGGAGAGAGAGAGAGAGAGAGAGATTAACATCATGGATCGTAACGGGTTTTATTTAGGATCCAATTAAAAGTGGAAATATTGTGGGAGATATTCAAGTTTTATCGATTTGAGATTTATGATATATCGACATGTTATCGATTTGCCAGCCTCCCAGTGAGCATGGCACAAAAATCTTAGCACTATATTTGAAGCAGATAAAAACAAGTATAATAGTCCAAATTTCAATTCTTTATCTTCAACAGTGGCGGTAAAAATTGCGTTCATCCGGACAGACATTGCACAAACTCAATATACTATGAGTATAGAGTATAATCCGTCAAAGATTTGTTTTTTTTATATTTAAATAATTTATTTGCCCATAAGCATTCCAGGACAGCAGTGATTTATATTCATATACTTTTAGATTTGCTGTATAACTGTTATTTCGGTCCCCGATTAAAACCAAGTTACTGCAGTGAATGTTTGCTGTACATCAACGAAACCGGTTCGATTGAGCACTCAAACTCGATCTTCGAGTATACACGAGTGTTAACAAGCGAATTTGTAAGTCGCATTAGAAATAATTGTTAATTGCTAGGGACGAGTGTCAATTAAAGCGCTTTTATTTATACATTTAAATAAATGATTTAATTGCAAGCGCTTTTCTTGCGTTTCACCCATATAATTTAGATTTGATTAATTGCCCCAGAGTTGTGGGCGTTATTGACTTGGCTCTCAGCCGGACTTTGGCCATATGCATCATTTGTCTAGTTTGCTGCTTGATTTATGCAGCATATATAATTATTGACACCTACAAATCAGGCAACAATAGCAATTGTGGCTGATTAATGAGCAGCCAGCACTGTAATTGACAAGACTTGCATATCGCTTCCTGGTCTCAATCTCAATCTGAATCGGAGACGGAGACGGAGACTGACAACCAGATGAGAGCTAAAAGCGCGACTCATTTGTAAGCTAATTTATGAATTTTAAGATGCTACTGTGACTTAACCCCCCATTAAAAACCACAAACGCCCCCTCGCAACAGCTGTTGCTATTCATAAATATGCAGATATATTTCGTATAGTTATACTTTCATATGCATATTTGAACCGGTTAGGATTGGAGTGCTTCACGCCCATTCCATTCCATTCCATTCGATTCGATGTCATTCCGATTGCTTGTCAAACAAACTAGCCCAGCATTAAAAACTAATTAAACGCTTCAAGCCGCGAGTAAATTTGTATATTTCAAATGCAAAACGCATTAATTTGGCCTATTTGTTATCTCGAGCACGTTTTGTAACCCAAAACCCATTAGGCACTTGAGCCAGTGTGTTTTTTTGTTTTTCCCTCCAACTTACAACACACGCATATTTATTGTATTTGTGTGTTTTGTTTTTTATCAGAGACTCATTAAGTAATTTCTCTGACTTATCTACTAAATGGGAGAAATGTGCCTGGCCACTTGGGTCCTGTCTCAGGTGTCCACTTACAGGGACTTAGTCCAAGGGGTGGTTTGTTTTGTCAGCGTTTCGTGTACCCGAAAACCTTTCTCTGCAATATGTTCAAACATGTCCAATGAGTGAAATTCGAGTTCAACTGCTAAATGCCCACAGCTGATCAATTTCTTTCTGAGGAACCTGTACAGCTCCTCTGATGCAACAGTTGCAGTCATCGTGTTTATGTTTTAATTTGTGTGAATACTAGGAATTCATCTGGACGAGGACGACAGTGTGTCTGGCAAACCTCATAAAGAGTCAGGACAACCTTAGCATTATATAGGATAGTCAAGTTCTTTGAATAACTGCTCAATGGCATCTTTAACTACAAAATGATATGAGAGCTCATACATTTTTTTTAAAATCCAATAAAAATTTAACATAATTATCAATAAATAAATAAATTCCTTTAAAATATCTTGCAATAACTGAAATTTAATATTATTTGGTATTTTGTTTTATAAATAATTTAATTCTTTAGATGCAGCAACAAAAAAAATAAAGATATTTTTAAACTGCTATCAATTCTGCTCTCTCGTTGAGTGTCAATGATATTAATGAGCTTGCTTTTCTCTCTCTCTCTCTCTCTCTATCTCTATAATAGTCTAGGAAAGTGCATAGGCTGTAAGAATATATGTATAAATATATTTTACATATTATATATTACATGTTTATCGGCCTATTGCTGATTGACTAACGACTAAGCACCATGAAATTCAAGTGCTTGCTGCAATCGTAAATATTTCGACTTTCGGTTGTACAATATTTGATAAATGGACATATTTTAGCTATAACACATGCAACAACAACAACAACAACAACAACAACAACAGCAACTATCAGCTGCGTTTGAGGCTTGTCAGCTATTAGCTGCGATCAGCAGCCGCAGCAGCAGCAGCAGTAATTTAAGCAAATGGAAACGGCATGTTAATTGTTGTTAAAACCAACTACAGCAATAAAAACGAAACAACAACTAAAAAACAGCCAAACTCTATTAGGTAATGAACATGAGCAAAGTTGGCCGCTGGCTAATTGTTGCTAATCGCTGCAGAATCGACACGAATGCATATTGTCTGTAGTTATAGTATACTAAATGTAGCTATGAGTATTAAACAATAATTACCATGAAAGCACACACAAATTGAGTGAGTTGGGGTGCTGGGGCAAGTAGGAGGGGGGGGGGGGGGCAGGGATGGGGGCGACTTGGGGCTTGACACTAAAACGCCCACTTAATACAGCAAATGAGTGTAAACATGAACTGTGACTGCACGAGTGTGACAGATGTGTGTTTGGATGCTCCCAAAGGGAAGTTCTTATACCTTTCGTTATTTGAACTACATACTAATCTTAAATTCTGAATAGATATAGCTATTACTACAATTCATAGATAGATTCATAGAATTCAATAGATATTGCTATTACTACAATTCAATCTGCCATTTCGACTGTCGATTAAAAATTAATGCATGTACATCTATCATCGATAGTTCTTTTTATAAATGTTGCTTCAAATGTTTAGCTATGTGTAATTTGTATTATTTCATTTTTGTTGGCACATGCCGCCAATTAATTGAGCATATACACAGACAGAGAACTGCGAATTAGCATCCAAAAGGCATTTGCATAACAAAAGCAAAGTAGAAAAATAGAAATGCAAACAGATATGAGAATGGCATAAACTGAACAATCGATCGATCGATCTTTCATTTCAATTAAGCCGCATTGGAGAAATAAAAACAAAAACGGAACGAAACGAAACGAAACAATTGGAAATTGCTGCCAAATTAATGGCTGGGCTGTTATTTTAATTAAAGGCCGCAAAACAAATTCGTTTTCAATATCGAATCCAATTTCGAGAACAAAATCAAATTGAGACATTTGTCAATGCTGATACATTTGAATGCTAATCGATAAATCGATAAATAATTTGAGCAAATATACTAATGACAGTCGTTGCAAAAACTTCCATTCAATTGATTAATTAATGAGTTTAAATATAAAATAAGTATATTTACCTTCTGACTCATCAAAGTCCTTGTTGGTCATCTGGAAGAGTGCATCCAGTGGCGTGCCATTCGCCTTGGCCTTGGCCTCGGCAGCGGCACTTGCTGCACTGCCTCCCGCCTGCGCAGGACTGGCGGCACTGCCCGATCCCCGCTCCCGCTCCGAGTTGGCCTGCGATGAGGATTGCGGGCTGTGACTGCGACGCAGTGCAGCAGCAGCAGCGGCGGCGGCCGAGTCGCGGGCTATCTCCGGGGAGCAGCAGTCGCTGGCCGCGGAGCTGGAGCGATCGGAGCCGCTCTCGGAGGGAATGATGTCCATGCCCATGTGGCGCAGCAGCTGCGCCTGGGCGTTGAAGTGCTCCTGCAGCTGGCGGTGGTAGTCCAGGGCCAGGCGCTGCTCGTAGTGCAGCAGGGCGGAGGGAATGAAGGGGCGCACGGGCATGGGGCCCAGCAGATGGTCCCAGGGACGCACAATCTGGGCGCCGGGCAGCAGCATGGCCGCCGCAGCCGGATGCATGTCCAGCGGCTCGCTGCGTGGCTGCAGCATGCTGGCGGATGTGCGGGCGGCGGGCGGAGCCAGCAGCGTGGCAGCCGGCGGAGGGGAGCTGGAGCCGCAGCGCTGCTTCTCCGAGTGGCCGAGAATGTCCGCGATGGAGAAGCTCTTGACGCCCTCGATGGACGACTTGGTGGCAGTTGTTGTGGCGGCTGTTGTGCTATTGGTCGGCGGCGCGGGCGGACTGGGCGTCTGCTCCCTGGGCTCCGACGAGGAGGAGGACATGCGCAGGCGCTTCAGCGGCTGGAAGTAATCCTCCGGCAGATTGCCGACGGCGCTGCGCGTCAGGCCAGCGGCAGCAGCAGCGGCGGCGGCGGCGGCGGCAGCGGCATGTTGCTGCATCAGTAGCTGCTGCTGCTGCAGCAGATCGATGGTGCCGCCGCGTGGGTGATGCAGCTGATGATGCGGGTGATGAGGCGCCGGCAGCGGGCTGGGCGCACCACCGACGGAGATCTCGGATTCGGCAGGGCTGGCCGGTCGCATTGTGGGCGGACAGAGCATTAGCACTGGCTAAAGAACGGTTCAAATCTTACACACACACACACTCACACACACAGAATACACACACGTAGGCAGGATAACTGCTTTTACTAAAAACACTAAATGGGCTGCCGTTTTGTAGCTGCCAATGTCAAGAAACTGTGCACTCAAGTGTTCACTTTGTGTCTGCGTCTTGTTAATAAATATATATATGCATATGTAGTATATATGTATGTACTATGCTTATGTCAATCAGTGAGGTGCAACGAACGATAAACGATAAACGTTAAACGACTTCGACTTTGGAAACGACAACGCAAACGACGCTGATCCAATAGGAGGACCTCTCAACTCGACGTTTCACAGTCAACTGTTCGAAACTAGATTGAAGATTGGTTTGCTAACTAGACACGTCGATATTTCTTCAGTTCTTTTGCTGCCCGCTCACTTCGCCGCACTCTGTGTGTCTGTCGTCTCTTTAACATCGTTTGCTCTCTCTCGACGTCGTCGTCGTGTCGTCGTTTGTCGGTGGTTAAACTCGGCAATCAAATCATAACTGCACACAACAAGCGAGCGCTCGCTCTCTGCGCGCGCTCTCTCTCTCTCTCTCTCTCTCGCTGTCGCCCAACCAGTTTGCGTGCGAGCGAGGCCGCAAGAAATGTGTGTTCGCTCTCTCGCGCTTCGGCCAATCGGCTGGCCGCAAAGCGACGCCAGCAAAAAATAGCAATGGTGGCGTATACGTAACGGTAATTATGGCGTTCATCATGCGCCACGCTCGCGAGCGAGACAGCAACAGAGCGACAGAGTGGGAGCAAAAAGCAAACGAACGACAACAACAAAAAACCCCAACACAAACGCGACGCTCCTCAGTTTGTAACGAGACTGTATTTAGTATTTCAGCCTCTGCAAAAGTTTTCACAACTTCGGCAGCGACGCCGACAGAGACTTTGCCCTATCCCCCCCTCACATCCCCCTTCCCCCTTTCCCAGTCACCCTAGCTGCCCATGGTCTATGCTTTCAGTGACGCATTCAACGGACCTCCAGAGCAGCGCTGCCAGCAGAGCAGCAGCAGCAGCATTTAATTGTCAAGCGTTTGCATTTAATTTGTTGCAAGAAAAAGCGTTTAATTAATTTGAGGAGCCAGCAAATGTGTTTTCGGTTTGCCAACTAGAATGAGATATCACATAAATATCACATATTTTTAAATTACATATCAGCAATTGCTACACAGAAAAAAAAACATTTTGGTTTACATTTTTAAATGCCATGTGGTATTAAAATCAAACTCTTATATAAACTTGGAATTTAAAACATAAAAATTTAATATCATTACCAGTTTTAAGTTTAAGCTATTATTTTTGTAGCTCTGAGATGGTATAAAAGCGAGCTCAAGACTTTATAGAGTATAATTTAATATTTTTTTAAGCAAATCCATTTTTATTAGCGCAATAAATTTCAGAATTTTTGACTAACAAACTGTTAAAAGCAAACAGAAAGTCCTCATATTTTTTTTAGCATTTAAAAAGCTTTCCAATTCATTTAACATTTTATTGCGTATAAAATTTCAGGTTATGTTTATTACGTCATGGATTAAATGGATTTTCTAATAAAATAGTAATAATAATCCACAGGCAATTAACTAAAATGAATATAAGCAATTGAGTTATATATTTTCGAGTCATCAAATGCCTATTGACATTGACGATTATTTAATTATACAAATATATTATTTAGTAGCAACCAAATCAGAATTTGGATAATCAAGCACAAGTTTTATCAGAAGCGCGCAAATGCATAATTGTAATAAAAATGCAAAATAATTATAGTAGTAGGTAGTCAGGTAGTTTTCGATATGCTACCAAAACGATACTAAAACGCTTATCTAGCACAAAGATCACAGCCGAGTGTATCAAGTGGAGCTGACAGCCATGTGTCAATGCAGCGTGGGTTGTCTGTCGAGTTCTCAGATTGTCGAGTTGTCAGATTGTCAGATTGTCAGGTTGTGGGGCTGTGCGCCAAGGCAAGACTCCACTCCGTGGCATATGCAAATTGACAGGCAGGCAGCAAGAAACTGTGGCAACTGTGGAAACTCTTAGAATGAGCAGCAAAAAAGTGGAAGCTGTGACTCGCCGTTGAAAGCTTGCTAATTGACAATTACAGACAAGTTTGTGTGGCCATGAAGCAGTGGCCCGGAGCATAACGAATACAAATATATATTTGTGGTTGTGGGCGTGGACGCGTTGCCTTTTTGTTTTGGAATAATAAAAACTGAAGTGGAAATCGTTTAGAGCGATTACTCGAGCGATAGCGGCGCGATAAGCTAAATCAGCTAAATTATGGAGCAGTTGCCGCAGCTGCCACTGTTGTTTTGTCTATGATGCAGCTGCCCCGGTTGCTCCTGCCCTTCCCTCTCCAAGCGAGAACCCCTTACGATAAATCAATGAAATCGTCGCCATTTGCCGCGCATTTGAATATTAATGAACCCTTTGCGCCACTTTCACCACAAGGAGCGGCGGCAACCACAATTTATTAGCGTGTGAATGAAACCACACACACACACTGAGTATAGAAGCATAAGCAACAGCGGACACAGGTGTAAGGTGTAAATTGACTTTCCTGCGCACAGGATTTGGCTTGGCTCAAGGACCTGGCCGGCATAATTAACACCGCAGGCTTTCCCACGCAGCGTGTGTGTGTGTGTGTGTGTATCTAATAGATACACTAATAGCTGCAAGGAATCAAATAAGAAATTAGAATCATAAAAAAAGGCGCTGCGGCAATACAGAAGCGCTAAACTCGAAAATCAAACGGGGCCGCTTTATTTTTTGTGGCTGCCGCGGCGAAACTCAATCACAAAAACCCAAAGATGCTCAATGCTCAGATGCTCAAATATTTGTGTGATTAGTCCTTATCAACAATAGTAGCTGACCGCCAGGTAGCCGATCTCTCTGGGTCGGACCCACTGCGGCTAAAGTCAAGCGCTTCTGCTCATTCTACTGCTTCTGCTGCTTCTGCTGCTTCTAGTGCCGGCTGGTGGTCTGGCTGCGACTCCTTTTTCATTTAGCATCCTGCAGCGACGGCAATTGCTTTCGATTCTTTCACATATTCGATTCTTAGGAGCGTTTAGCTAATAGACGGACAGTCGGTCTGCCTATTGTTCTCAGACGCCTTGACGCCTTTTGTTTGGCTCAGTTGGCCTCTTTGGCCTCTTTGCCCTTTGGCCCGTTGGCCCTTTGTTCTGTTTTGGGTGTTGGATGTTGGAGTAATGCGCATTTGTTTCAATTAAAAGGATTACAAGAGGCCGGCAGGGCCCGTAACTGTCAGCAATGTGTTTGAAGTCAAAACCAAATGTGTCGACAATTGGACAATGAGCTAAAGAATCTTTGACGCATTTAACGCAACAGAAGACACTTTGGCGAAGATTGTTAGTTTCGATATGCAGATTATCTCTTAAAATAACATATAACAAGGTTTTACGCACTCTCTAAGATTTCGCATCATAATTTAAAATTTTCGTCTAACTTTTTTCTTTTTTATTTCAAATCAATAACTTTTTGTTTTAATAATAAATTTGTATGACTTCAATTCAAAATGGAAAAACAAGTAAGGGTGCTCTAGTAGGGACTGCCCGACTAGGATATACCCTGATCCCAGTTCTGACATCCATTCATACTTGCCTAATAGTGTGTATACATACAAACACACACATACTGCAAGCAGTGCATGCGGTTTAAGCAGTTATCTTGCTTTTTCACTGAGCCCCACACAATGGAAAGTTAAATCTTAAATAACTTCTGTGTTTATTGTCCGATCTTTTTGAAATTTGTAAGACATAACATTGGCTATAAAATGTGTGACCAAACCAAATTGCAAGGTCATACCTTCAAAAATGAGTTTTTTGATTTTTGGGGGGATTGGGAGGTGGTATCCAAAAAGTGAAATTTTTTTACATGTGTATGCTATTCGAGATTATACATGCCAAATTAGGGGCCTCTAGCTCTAATAACTTGTAAGTTTTATAGCCCAAAAACGCTGGTCTGAAATATAAATTTATCGATAACTTTTGAACGGGACCAGTTATCGATAAATTTTAATAAACTTGATCTGTCCCGGGACTACGAGAACTTATATTCCAAATATGAAGTCTCTAGCTCTTGTAGTCTCTGATATCCGCGTGTTCATACAGACAGACGGACGGACGGACGGACGGACGGACGGACGGACGGACGGACGGACGGACGGACGGACGGACGGACGGACGGACGGACAGACAGACAGACGGACATGGCTAGATCGACTCGGCTGTTGATACTGATCAATAATATATATACTTTATATGGTCGGAGATGCTTCCTTATGCCTGTTACATACTTTTGCACAAAACCATAATACCCTTTTTACCCATTTTTAATGGGTTCAGGGTATAATAATATTTTATACAATATGGCATTAATTTAAATAGATATTGAAGACTTTTTAGAATATAAGCCAATTTAGTCAAAGAAAAGAAAAAAGAAGAGAAAAACGTCATCTCCAGAATTTCGAAATTTTAACATTATATTTTTTCAAAAATAAATGGCTTTAATCCAAAATTTCTTCAAAAATAGTTACATTTTAATACAATATGACAGTAATTTAAAATTCGTATTGAAGACTTTGTAAATTATAGGCCATTTATCTTCAGTTAAATTTTATAATTTTTGCCTAATACCAATATCAGTCAGTAAAAGACTTACTTATTACTTATTTCTGGAATGCGTATGTGAAAATGACATAGATTTAAGCATTTCACTTCTTTAGTAGCGGGACAAATGTTCCCCTCTGACATAGAAACGTTAAAGTTGAAATCTCAGCCACTGTCGACTGTCGCGTGGAGAAAGTCTTTAGCTTCAATGTTTACTTCAATGCCCGCAAAAGCTGAAGAAAACTCATCAAAAAATAAAAAAAAGTAGTTAGACCCAAAACACAAACACTGTGGGCTCGAGCGAGCATTAAACATTGCCAATTTCACAGTAATCAGCAGCATGGCCAACTCAGCTTGGCCCAAACAAAACAAAGCAAGCGACAGTCGACAGTCGACAGTTGGCAGTTGGCAGTTGAAAAAGTAGCAAATCGAAGTAAGCCGTTTAGGGCCACCCACATTGCAACCATCCACAGAGCATTGAGTCAAAGAGCAGCTCAAAGAAAATCAGCTTTCAGGTCAACATTGGTAGCAGCACTCGGCCACGCTAATCAAGCTCAAGTCGTTCCACAATGGCCAGCTAAAAACTAAAAGCTGAAAACTAAATGCTGAAAAGTTAAGAGCGAGCAAGACAAGATCAACAAATCAAATGCTCGCTGCAAATGGAAAGCACGAAAAATGGAAAACAATGAACAAACGAATGCTAATTAAAGCGATGCTCAAATTGAAATGTTAAACTTTTGTTAATGCCCTGGAAACTAAATATATATTTAACATGTTTTTCGGGTTTAACACACTTTCAAGTGTGCTAGAATTTGTTTATTTTTTGGGAGTTAAATTATTGAGTAGGTAAAATAAGATAAAAATACATAGTTCAAATTGTTCCTGAAGCCATAATGCTAAGAATCAATTTCACAAATGGCAGTAGAGCATTCAAAGTCCTTCAAGCCGCATCATTTTAAAAAACATACAGCATTTAATTTCATATTATACAACACAATCAAAATTTAAAGATTGTAATATACAAAATGAAATAAGAAGAATATATAAAAAATTATTTAAATGAAAAATGAATGAAACAATTATTATTACTAAAAACGTGTTTTTCTTCAAATAAAATTATGTAATAGCTAAAATAAGATAATAATACATAGTTCAAATGGTTCCTGAAGTCAATTCCAATGCTAAGAATCAATTTGAGTAGATCAGTAGAGCATTCAAAGTGCTTCAAGCCGCATCTTTTAGACAGCATATATTCTTTCACATCAGATTTACAGATTATGTTTCTACAAAACAATCAAAGTTGAAAGATCGTAATGCACAAAATGAAAAAAGAATTATTAAAGTGAAAAGTAAATAAAGCAATTATCATTACGAATAAAACTAAATTTTCCCAGCTACTTACGTACAGGGTATCTAGTAGCTCAAGATACACAAACACCACTATATCATTCATACTTAGCAGCAGCTCGAGTGGGTTTCGGCAGCGGTGCAAAGCGGCTCAAACCAAACTGACACCGGTCAGAGCCACATATGGATTTGGGCCCGATCGAGGTGCTAGACCACGTGGTCTTGTGCATTCTTGGGCCAGCTATATCAATATTGACCCCTGATCCAGCTACTCACACGCTCCGCTCCGCTCCACTCCACTCCAAGTCAGTCGACTCTGCTCGATTCTGTGGCGGCACATTTACATCTCTTGAGAACTTTGTTTAGATACTTTTTCGACTGAATGCCGCACACAAATATTTGTGCTGTTGGCCCTCTTAATTGAGTTAGTTGAGTTCGAGCTGTTGGCCAGAAGCTGCGCGTGGATGGCGTTCATTTTGAGCGATGTGTGATAATTACACCAGCATCGATGCTGCGGCAGCTTTGATGGGATCAGGGGCAGGGGTCATGGGCAGGGGCAGGGGCAGGGGCGGCGACTGAGATTCAGATTGAGATTGAGAAGGGGGGCAGCGGCCTTTTTCTTTGACTCGCAGTTTGCGTTGGTTGTGCGCAAACAAACGGTTCACTGCCATTTGGACTGCACTTTTTTCTTCATTGTTGTTGCTGTTGTGTTTTTGTTTTCGGCGGCTGCTTGTTTAAATATTGAGACTTGTGTTTAACATAATTAATGCAAGTGGCAATTACAGTAGCCGCAGCGTTCGACCAGAGGAAATAACATTGTTTCTTCTGATTGTTGTTGTTTTAGCTGTTGTTGTTGCTGTTGTTGTTGTACTTCTTCATTGGAGCAAATGCAATCAACAACATTTGCATGCAAAATACACTGCACTAATTATATGGCCACACATTGTTGTGCCTGCATATACACTGCAAAAGTGCATTTTAGTTTTGCAATGATGTTTAGCAGAATGTGACTTGATTTTAATGGAAATTGAAAAAAAATCGGAAGGGCTTAAGATTTAAATTCCGATTTGTTAAAGAGGTCAAACCATGATCAAAATGGCCTCGGGATCGAAAATCGGAGGAGTTTTGACATAGTTATGTAAGTTTAAGATGTTGGAAAGGAATTTTTAGAGATTTGGCTGCCAAGTGTTGGCTTATTTTTGATAAATAATCTAAAATTCGAAAGGGACTCACATTTAAATGCAGAACCTATATATAGAGGTAAAACCATGATCAAAACTACTTCGGGATCGAAAATATGATCAGTTTTGTCAATGTTATGGAAGTTTTAGATGTTGGAAGGGCATTTCTAAGATCTTCGGAACTTTATGGTATCTTATTTTTGATGGCAAATCTACATTTTTAAAGTGCTTCATATTTAAACGCAGATTTGTTAAAGAGGACAAACCATGATCAAAATGGCCTCGGGAACGAAAATCTGATCAGTTTTGACAAAGTTATGGGAGCTTTAGGTGTTTGAAAGTCATTTCTAGGAACTTAAGATACCAAAATGTGAAATGGCTTGAGATTTACATGCAGATAAGTTATGGAGTATCAAAACTGCCTTGTGATCGAAAATCGGATCAGTTTTGTCAAAGTGAGAGCTTTAAATCATGGAAGGCAATTTCTATAAATTTTTCTCGATTTTTGTTTATCTCATAATCCGGTAATTTCGATATACGTTTGATTCTACTGTAGTTGACTTAAAATATTTGTAAAGATACATATTTGAATGGCTCCACAATCCACTTCTGACAACAATAAAAGTGTATAAGAAGTGCGACTTGCTGGAAGCACACATATTATCTTTCGCGTTGTTGTTACTAAAAAGACTCATGCACGCACACATCTATATACTCAGAGAGGGCTACAAGGGGGCTGGTATGTTGGTGGGGAGGGAGGGGGCAAGGGGGTCAGTGGGGGCATTGCGCGCACGTATGAATATCAAATCAACTACAATGCAGTTAAAAAGCGCATTTCAAACACCTCAACTCAAACGAAGTCGAGAGTCGAGAGTGGAGAGTGGAGAGCGGAGAGCGGAGAGTCAGCCACTCGTTTGGTGGTCCACAACGCCTCGAGTGAGCATTAAGCGCTGCCCAGTCTCCGGCTCTGGCCCTGGCCCTGCAACTGGAACTGGAACTGGCCCTGCAACTGGCCCTGGACGCAAGCGAAGAGCTCGGAGAGCACATTACTTGATTGCCGCGCGCCGCTTGAGATGACGTTGCATTTGCGACGCTGCCTCCGAAGACTCAGACTGAGACTGAGGCAGGAAGCGAGGAAATGCTATTGTTGTTGTTGTTGTTGTGGTTGCTTTTTGTTCTCTTTTTTGCGCGCCCATATGTGGAAATAACAATTCCTGTTCATGATGAGCTGGCTGCAAGAGATGCTGCGGCTGAGGTTGAAGCTTGTTGCTGTTCATGAGGAAGCCGCTGCAGCAAAAGAACTTGCAAGCTGGAATCTATTGCCCCTCTGCTTCATCTGTATGTGTGTGTGTGTGTGGAGCTGAGCGCCATCTCGTTTAATGCCTTTAAGGCGTGACCATAGTATTTTATAATATGAACTGATCAAAGGATGCCGACACGTTTCAACTTTGCCGGCAAAACCCAGAGCAGACTCCAGTTTTGCACGCTGTTCTCGCGCTCTCTGGCCCGGGCAAAAAGCTGGGCAGCAGCAGCAGGATGGGTCACTGGGAGAGGGGGTACACATACCAGCATACCAGCAACCCAGCATCTCAGCAGCCCAGCAACAGCAAGCTGCAACAATAACAAATTGACCAAATCGATTTGTTGGCTTCGCGTTTTTCTCTTTTGCCGTTTTTTTTACATCTGCTTGGCTGTTTGGCTGTTCTGTTTTGCTAGCTAGCTAGCTGCCCTTTCTTTAGCGGCATTTTCATTTAGCTTTATTGCTCATTAGCTGCATGAGTGTGAAAATGGCGAGTGCCAGCAAATACCTGCAGCAGCAGCAGCAGCAGCAAACAGAACTCGACCCGAGTCAACCGGAAATGGAGGCATCTCAAACTTTTCAACTTGGCGCATGCGACATGACTAAACTGTTTTTGGGAATGCCCCACGGCTCATGCCCCCAATGCACTCAGAAAAAAATTGGAAGCAAAATGTGCATGCAGTCAAGATTTTTATTAAAATTATTAACTGGTTTCATAATTTTTGTCTTTAATAAAAATTCTCGTATTCAACACATGAAATCAAAAAAATTATTTAAATTTTGATAACATTTTGTAATGCATAGAAATATTAAATAAATGTATTCAAAACAAACATATTAACATTTAAGAGTGTTTTGACACTCGTTGCTGTTTTCGCACACCCCTTTTTTCTTAGTGTACGAGCAGCAAGCCAGCGACGCACTCAACTGTACTTGAATTTATGGCATTTTAATGTAAGCAAATTAAATCTCTGCACTCGAGTGGAAAATGGAGCGCCCCACAAGGAGCGGGTTGCCTGGGTGGGGGTGGGGGTGGGACTGGGGGTGGGGGTGGTTAGGGTGGTTGTGACTGTGAGCAGACAATATGCTCATCGATTAGCCGCAGAAGAAGTTAGCATGTCACACTTAATCGAAAACTCATTAGAGCCTCGGAGTTTCGAGTGCAATCAGGACACAATCGGGACAATCGGGACAATGGGCACAAATTGATGGCCAACATGCAGCTGGGCGTCCAAAATTTGCCCTCTTCTATAGTGTATGCATTTATGAGTCTATTAAAGTCAGCAGTCCATCGAGGGTGCGAGTCGAGGCCCAGTTCCAATTTGATTGACAGCGCGACCAATGGGTGAATGTGACTGCGACTGGCACAGAAACATGGCAAATGCATCAGCTATTTATGAGCCCTCGAGTGATCAGAATATACTCGAGACCAACTGTAGAATAGGCCATGATGTGTGTATATATACATACTCATGTGATATTTTGCTCGCTGGCATTCATTAGCCTCGTCTCAGTCGCCCCCCCTTCGCATCAGTGGCGGGCTGCCATGGTTTTTGCATTTATTAATTGCCTGACATGTCCATTAATTTAAATCAATGATATATATTTATATATACTTTTCGCGCTCAACTGCATTAAAACTTGATGGTGCCTGCCCTTCTTTCTCCTCCCCTCTCCTCTCTCGACACTCTGACAGCGATTAACATAATTTTTCGCAAATTGCAGCATAAATCTCATCTCCATTTTTATTTAGTGGCGTTCAGTCAATTAAATCTCTACGAAATTAAATTGCTCACCAGCAAAATGGTGGCCTAGTACAGTAAGCTCTGACATAAAGTGACCACCTAAGATACAATATGTATTAATTGGATTTTTTAGGATCAGGAAAAGGCTTTCGAAAATATTAAATTTGAAAATAAATATAATTAATTCAGTTTGTAAAGAGGCTAAAACAGTTTCTAAGTCGGAAACATTTATAAAACTTATAATTTTGATTGCATTTAATTCTTCCTAGTTTATTGTGCCCTCAAAACGAAAGTGTCCGACTAGGAGATACCCCGTATCCAGCCTTTACATTAATTAATTTGCATATGATCTTTAGGCACTATCTTTTCTTCTTGAAAATGCTTTTGAAAAAACTAAACAAAACTTTAAACGAACTTTAATTTTTTTTCGACTGTGGGTATCACATTTTGAAGCTCCAGACCAATGTCTTTATGTTTACTCCCCTACTTTTATTCTACATTTAAATTTGATCAATTATTAACAATTTATTTATTTCTTTAACATTTTTTTATAACTGCGAAATGATTTTTTTAATCGATTGTGGGTGGCATATATTGCATAATTATGATTGTTCTTACATATACAGTGACTACTGTACACAGCAGCTGATGACTTATTTTCGATGTTTGATAGCGATTATATTTTGTTAGTGGTTACAGTCGACAGCTTGATTTGGTGCTGTCACAGGTGACAACAACAACAACAACAACAGCAACAACATTGGCACTAGCTTTATAGCTAACAAACTGTGATTAGTTGCAAGCGGATTGCCATTGGTCCATTGGCCCCGGATCGTTGTTGTTGTTGTTGTTGTTGCTGCCACTAATTTTGATCGTTATTTGGAATTTATTATGGCCAACTTTGGGTTTCTCTCGCTGTGTGTGCTGTGTGTGTTGTGTGTGTTGTGTGTGTTGTGTGATTGCTACCGTTGAGGCGGCTTCTTTGACTCGGAGAGCAAACAATTAATTAATTTTATTAGTGGGGCAAGCAACGCGAGGCAAACCGAAGCAAAGCAAAGCACAGTCGGTGGCATTTGATAGCTGGACTCGATTTTCGTTTGAATTTATTTTAATTTAATTTATTTTAAATATCGAGCCCGTGGTCATGAATATTCATTGCCAACGCTCGCATCGACTATCGAATTATTCATTTGCGTAAACATTTTAATTAGCAGCCAAATTATTCTGCCAAAATTATTTGCCGCACACACAACTCTGGCACAATTTTGCACACCGCCAACGATTCTATCATTCTATCTGGGCGGCCATCAATCAACCGAACGATCGGTAGTTATCGCCGATCGCCGGCCTACATGATATGGCAGATTCTCATATAGTTGGGCAGGTATTAAGCGATCGACTGTACCGGAACAAATTCATAAATTAACATTTGTGTGAAGAAGAGGAGTTGAGTGCGGAGAGGGTGTCATTACACAGTGAGAAATAAACATGCTTTGTTATGCTCTTTTTGAAGAAAGTCATAGTATATTCATTTTGTGCTGAAGAATGTAATGCATAGAATGAAGCGTCCTAAAAGTTACCTCCAGTTAACGTAGGATGACAAAACAAATTGATCTGGCCATGTCCGTCTGTCTGTCTGTCGTATGTATGCAAACTAGTCCCTCAGTTTTTGAGCTATCGCGATGAAACTTTGTACAGAGACTTATTATTCAAGGGGACAGCACATTGGTCGGAACTGGCCGGATCGGATCACTATATCTTACAGCTGCCATACACTTGTTTAAAGCATGCATCGGTCCCAAATTTGTAGCAAGAATTGGGATAAACCCAGCTAAAATCCAATCAAAGCAAACAGCAATAGTTTAAATTAGATGAAATCATTAGCAGAAAGTTTCAGAAAGCCTATTATATTCTACTGTGTACAAAAAGATTTAGTTATCAACAATCGCAGAAGGTTTTGGCCTGTGACTAGTGCAAAAGATTCGCCTCCCGTTCTACTTCTGGGAAGCGTCTTCAAAAGCGCCGTCTACATCAAATTTCCACGAAAAAATGCATTTGTTAATGAAAATCCCAAAAAAGAAGAAGCAGCAGCAGATAAAAACCGCCGACGACGACCGAAGCGAAGAATCAATGCAAACAATTGCCGAACTCCAAGAATGCATCCTAACTAGCTACCGTTTAATTTTTATTACGAACCAAAAACGAAGAACCTAGAAAAAAGGCGAGTGTGAAATTGTCGGTGTTTTTACGATTTGTGGCTGCCCCTTTGATGGCAGCCTGCCACTTGCCACTTGCCACTTGCCCCTTGCCCCTTGCAGCCTTTAGCTGTGACTGTGACTCTGACTATTTGATGTTTCTATTCACACAGCCAGAATCTGCCCAATGCCAATGTCAAACTGTAGATTCCTGTGCGCAAGTGTGTGTGTGTGTGTGTGTTTTATTGGCCACTCACACGCCCAGGTTTAGCCTGTGCGTCATAAAATATCTTTAGGGATCTCACAGATCTGCTCCTCTGCGATCTCTATAGCCGCTCCTTTTTGGCTATTTTGACGTTTATAAATATCCCACAATTTGTTTTTCTCTCTACCTCGCTCTCTGTCTATGACGCAATGCTGATGCTGATGCTGATGGACAAAGGTGCCGCCTGTGAGAACATATGTCGCTGCCTACAACTGGGTATATATGTATCTCTGATGTATCTCAGTTTGATTGCTTTATTTGTTGTTTTAGGCTGACACTGAACTGCGCACTCGAGAGGGCGTTGCAAGTGTGTTTTGATTGTTATTGTACATTTGTTGCTGTTATTGTTTGTCTTTTCCTTTTTTACAGCAATTAGTTTCACATTTTGCGCGCATCTTTGGTGGCACTTGCAGCACTAAGCATGGGAAGTGCATGTCCTGCATGTCCTGCATGTCCTGCGCTTCCTTCAGGATGTGCCTCATTGCAGCCACTAAGCGGCAGCTATTACGGCACTCAACTTAATGGCTTAGGGTAGCCAGCGGCACTTGTCAGACGACTTCAAAAAACAAATCATAAATTCACTGTCATATACATATGTATGTATGTTTGTATTTATGCGTGCATAAGTACAGTGATCGCTCAAAAGCGAGAACCCTTCAGTTATAAAAACAACTCCAGTTACACAATAACAACAATTTGCAGTTTGAACTGCTTAAAGTGTAGAATGCATGGTATGCATGTTATGATATTATGAAAAAAAACCTAGTTGTATGGCAGCTATAAGATATAGTGGTCCGATCCGGCCGATTCCGACCAATGTGCTGTCTTCTTGACTAATAAGTCTCTTTGCAAAGTTTCTTTGCGATAGCTCAAAAACTGAGGGACTAGTTTCCATACAAACAGACAGACAGACAGACGGGCATGGCCAGATCAATTTGACTTGTAACTTTTGTGGGACTCCGACGCTTCTTTTTATGCACAAAATGAGTATAATTATAACTTAGAAGTATATAACAATTGAAACATTTAGCCGAGTGATCTCTGTATCTCGTGTTTATGTTTAATGTCTACTGCGAATTCGAATTCGCTAGTCGTTATTCATTCAAAATTTGTCTGCTTGGCAGCGATGCGTGTCTGCCCCCAGGCTCTCAGGCCCCAAGTTCGCAGTTGAGACGCCACTTGGGATCACTCTGCCACTGCTGCCGGGTTTGACAGTTATGCTAATGATATCATGAGTCGGTTCGGTTTCGGTTTGGGCAACAGGGGCGTTGCCTGCGCCATGACTGACTTTAATTTGACAGAATTTTGTCTTGTCACTTTTGTCGCATTTCGCATGCGAAAAATGCGCCCAAATGGAGCGGGGAGGGTTAGCGGGATCTGGCGGCGTCTTAAAACGCCACACAGTTTGCCACTTCCGCTGACAAGCGATCGAGCCCGAGATGTCATGGGAATCATATGCGACTGAGACAGTCGACAGTCGACAGTCGGCAAATATCACAATGCGTGCCTTGGAATCTGACAGAGGAAGAGCTTTTTTTCCATTTCCATTTTCGTTGTTGTTGATTGTTATTGTTGGATGGCATTGGCATTGGCATTGGCATTGGCATGTCATTTGGCTGCAGCGTCAGCTACCTGCCAATTACCTAGCCATCATTCTAGCCCAGGCAGCCAGGCAGTCGGGCACTCAGCTGGGCAGCCAGGCGACCACCAAGCTAGCCACATCTAACAGCTAAAGCGCGCTTTGATCTTGCGCCGCCTGGCCAATGGCCAAGCAATGTGATTAAGCCTGCTTTGCACACACACACACACACTAACACACACACACACTCTCTCGGAGAGTCGCTTTGAAAGCCTCCACACACACACACACACGCAGAGCCTGTTTTTCGCTCGTTATTCTCCACTTTGTACGCCTGTCTGCTCATTTATCAAAGCTGCATCTGTGTGTGTGTGTATGCGTGTGTGTGTGTATCTGTGTGTGTGCGTGTCTCTGGCTGCGTTAAGCGGCTCATATCCGCGCCTCGCCAGCCAACTGTCTGATTGTCTGCTTTTGGCTTTGAAGTTCGGCGCAGCTGCGTGATTGGCTGCAGCTAACTTGGCTTTAAAGGCGCAACTAAAGTCTTTAACTGGCTTCTACTTGGGCAGCATTCGCTTCTACTCTCTGCTGCTGCGGCTGGTTCATTAGAAAAATGACGGCTTTGTCTTTTTTATGGCTTACTTTAACGCTTACTTTGAGCTGTTTCTTCTGCTGCTGCTTCTTCTGCTTCTTGTTGGCTTAACTCATTTGGCCGCGAGCGCTCTTGCGTTTGCCCATTAGCCATAATGGCCACATTGCCACCTGTGTTGCACACGCACACTCACACTCACACACACACACACTCGCTCACACACACAGCCGATCGCAAATTGCTGCATACCTTGCGGCGCTGAACATCTCTTGTCACTTTGTCGCTTCGCACATTATTATTATTGATGTTTGCTAATGATTTGAGTTGAGCTGCTTTTTCAATTTTCGCAATTTTCCGCAACGTGAGAAAAGTTATTCGCCAATGTTTGGGAAAGTTGCGACAATGAAGAAAAAAAAAACCAACATTTTGCTATGCTGTGGGAATTAACAAAGCAACGAACAAAGTTTCCGCATTGACTAACGTTTATTTGGCAAATTTAGACTAATCATTGCCATAATTTATTGTCACTCAAAGCAAAGCTGGGCAAACAGTGCAACGAATTGAGGCGACCCCCAAATGAGCAGCCCAATGAGCACCCCAAAGCCAAAAGCCAAAAGCAAGCCACCCCCACCAAAAGCAAATAAAAGTCAGAGTCAGAGTCAGAGTCAACAAATCGAAATACATGTGAGTGCGCAAAACTAATGGATTGATTTATGTGCTTTTAGCACCTGGAGTGCTGAAATTTATTGTGGCCCAGGCGATAAATCAGCCAAGGGCGACACTTCTGCGTGGGCGCATCGAGAGATAGAAGAGAAAAGAGAGGGAGAGAGAGAGAGAGTGGAGAGAGAAAGAGAGAAAGTTGGCTGAAATTGAAAAGGGATAAGAATTCGCCACGCCAGACGACAACAACAAGGACAACAGCAAGTACACTAACAAAAAACAGCTGTGAGAATGTCAAAATACGCTTTACATTAATATAAAATAGTACACAGAATTGCTAACATTTTCTTAGATTTTAATTTGTGTTGTAAACGTAAAGAAATATTAGAAAAAACAGACTAACTATTTTTTTAATTTTATATTTTTTATTTTTAAGAATGTTACTTAACTTATCGTTCTACTTATCTATAACCAAAATTGCCAAAATTTTCTTTGACATTTTTTTTTTTTGTATCACCGAAAATATATTTTGGAAAAACAGACTATTTTTATTTTTATTTTTTTATTTTTAAGAATGTTATTTAACTTATCATTCTACTTATCTCCAACTCTTCACGCAAAGTGAGTGACGGTTAAGACCTACTAATATTCCTCATCTGATGCACATTTCGTTTATTTTTCTAGGTGTACGTGCCAGATTTGCTGTCCATTGGTCTTGGCTGGGTTGGATTGCAGTTTGTTGACTACATTTTGAGTAATTAATAGCTCCCAGCGGTATTTTTGCGATGCGACAATAAAAATATGTTTCTCGATTTGTTTGACTTTGACTTTGGGGTCACACTCACACACAAACTGTGGTGGGCACACTGTTTGTGTGGGCGAACGAAAATTAATTGCTGTCATTAACATGAGAATTAGGAGTGGCTGTATCTGTGTCTGTGTCTTTGGCGATGGCGATGGCAGCAGGAGCCAAAGTCATAGTCAGGATGTAAACGAAAAGTAATTTGAGTTTTTATTGCTTCCGCGTTGAAAGTCGCGTTGAGAGATTTTCTTTTTGGGGGGGTAGCGCCCAAATAATGGAGATTAATATGGGGCGTGAATCGACAGATGCCCAGAGGCTGATATTGAGATTAGAGATTAGAGAGGGGAAGGAAAAATCAAGAGGGCAGGCAGCAATTAACGCTGTGACGCTACATTTTTATGTTATGCGATGTTTTTGTAGTAAAATGTGTAAATTAGCTTTCAAATTTTTTCAGATCAGATTGGATCAGATCGGATCGGTT
This sequence comes from Drosophila flavopinicola, assembly GCA_035042425.1. NCBI lineage: Eukaryota > Metazoa > Arthropoda > Insecta > Diptera > Drosophilidae > Drosophila > Drosophila flavopinicola. Next base: position 169,793 of record JAWNLL010000340.1, read on the forward strand.
AGAGCCGCAGTTGATTCTCATGAAATGTGAATGCGACTTTTTAACACAATTATAAATCTCTTGGCTGCGTATTAAGGCCTAATTGCGGCTGGTTGTTGTTGCTGTTGTTGTTGCTGTTGCTGTTGCTCGGCACCTGTGTGAGTCGGCACTGATCAAAGATAGGGACACAAAAGGATCAACTCAGCTCAGCTTGTCTCTCGTCTCTCTCATTTGCGATTCTTCACGCTCAGCGTAGGTGTGAAAGGCATTGACCAAAACTAAAGTGCACTCTCTCTCTCCCACTCTTTGGCCGAGAGTCCATTAGCCACCTACACTGAAGGATCCTGTGCAGGTCCTTGCGCTAACTATGTGTGGCTAATGTGTCCTTTTGTGCTGCGCTGTGGATTATCACACGCTTTATAATGAGTTTTCCTAGACCCGCTGGCAAACCTGTGCCAATTCGCTTTTGTAAGGCGCATTTGTTACGCGTCCTTTTCGCCGCAGACAATGCAGCTTCACAGCAATGTGCTTAGTCCTTGTGATGCCGATGGCATATTGCATTTGTTACATTTGTAAAGCGTCATTAACACACGCGCTGACACACAGCAACAGCAACAGCAACAACAACAACAACAACAACAACAACAACAGCAACAACAACAGCGTCTTTAACAAAGCGTCTATTAAACTAAATCGAATTAAGTGAACTGACATTCAATTTGTGCTCTGGGCCATAAACTGATTGCCTTTTGGGTTTTGATTCGATTTGATTTGATATTTTGAAAAATTGAATTTTAATTTGCCACACAAGTTGCGTTGCTAACTTGCCCCCAAAGTTCGGCATCAATCGGTGCCTAAAAGGTTTCCACCATTTTCCGATAAGCACGAGAAGCCTATAGTTGAAAACGAAACATTAGTTCTATCAAGATGAATGAGCTCAAACAGGTAGCATTTTTAGCTTGAGATTAACTGAGTTTTAGTTTTTATCTAAATTAAGCATATTAGTTGTAATCAACAATTGCGATAGCATTAAGAGCATTTGCATATTTAATGCTGAGGTTTAGTTAACTAGAAAACCTTTACGTTCTCTCCATAAAGATATTCAGTTGTGTGGGCTTGAATTCAAGTGGGTAGCATTTTTAATCGAAACTTTCTAGGTTTTTAACTGATGGATAGTTTTTTATCGAAATTAAATAGGAATACAAAATTTAGAAACCAGAACAGCGATAGTATTCAAATGAGTATTTGAATATTTAACGTTAGTTTATCATTGGTGAATTTAAGTTTATTAAGCATTCTATAGATTCCTTTTGGCTAAAAGGCAAAGTTAACAATTGAAATTTCAGTTGAAGCCGATACATGAAATCAAGTCAATGAAATAAGTTTTATCAGAAAGAGCATAAGTAAATATTTGGAGTATAGTCTAGTATTTTCCAAATATTCCTTACAATATTACATTTAATATATTAAATCTTTAAGCGGAACTAGAATTTCAGCTCTCGCCGAATCCTGCAAGTTCCTGTACTTTGTTCGCTTGCAACCCGCTTGCAACTGCAACATCGAACATCGCACATGTTGCAACAGCAGCGATTGCAGCTCTGCTGCTCTTTCTTCTTGCTATCCTTCTCTCTCTATCTCTGTCTCACACTGCCTCTCTCCCTCTCTCTCTTTCATTGCTCTGCCAGCAGCTTGAAGCCGTGTTGCAGGCGTGTCTTACTTGCCTCTTGCAACCGTGACGTCATCAGAGCCAGCAGCCAATCAGCGTGCCTCATTCAGGCGCTTGCGCTGCGCTTCGGCGCAAAAACCTGGCTAAAAGCCGCAGCAGCAAAGGAGGAACATTTAGCCAAATTAATTGCAGGATAATAACTTATGAGCTGACACCGCCCGACTGTGACAGCCGCAGGCAGCACAGGCCAAGTCTCTAATTGGTTTTTTTTTCGCTGTGTTGTGTCTCTGCCTTCTGCAGTGGAGGCGACACCCACACTCCGACTCCGACTCCGACTCAGACTCAGACTCGGATCCAAACCTGCCACAGTACCCGCCTACAACTCCAGCTGGAGAGCCCCGTCCTCCTCCTCCTCCTCCCGCTCCCGCTCCCGCTCCTCCTCTTCCGACTTTGACTTCGGCCTCGACGCCATTATGCTGAATGCGAGAGTCGCTATCTTCATGCCATCTGCATTTCATTTTATTTGTAATTGGATGTAATTCAATTTGAAAATAATTGTTGCTATAATTTCAGTGTAATTTTCTGTAGCTGTTCTGCTGTCGTCATTTTTTTGTCACACATACACACGAGTACAGTCGAGCTTCGCGTAAGCGAACGTCAATTTCATTCCTCATTTTATTATATTTATGACTATACTCTTTTCGACGAAAATAATATATTCATTTTGTGCTCAAGTCTGTAATGCATAGAAGGAAGCGATTTAAAAGTTACCTTCAGTATGCTTAGCATGACAAAACACACTGATCTAGTCATGTTCGTCTGTCTGTCTGTATGTATGCAAACTAGTCCCTCAGTTTTTGAGCTATCGTGATGAAACTTTGCACAGAGACTTATTATTCAAAGGGACAGCACATTGGCCGGAACCAGCCCGATCGGACCACTATATCCTATAGCTGCCATACAACTGTAAGCCAGTTTTCGCTCGCTTAAGCTATTTTGAAATAAGCTAGTGAAATTAGTCCTCAGATAAGCTTTTTCTCTTAGCTAAAATATTGATTAAAGACTCTTGAGTAATGATTAATTTAATGTATTTATCTTTAGTAAAAATGTTAAGAAATCAAATCAAATCTTATAAATCAATTTTATAACGTATTTTTCACTAAATCGAGTTCACTATACAGAGACTTTACTGTTCACATATATTTTTCCCTTTTCCTTTTGACAATTGCATTGCGACTCGACACTCAACTACAAATTAATGAAATGAATTCACATGACAGAGCTTGGGTGTTGTGACATTTTAGCTGCATGCATTTCAATTGAAAGAGAGAGATAGATAGAGATAGAGTGAGATAGGCATACCTATAATTTGTGTGCCCTTAGTTGTAGTATGTAAGCGAGCTATACATTTACCTAAATTATAATATCATATTATTATTGATAATTGCGCTTTTAGCTTTCAGCTTTTATTACTCGCATTCGCACTCGCACTCACTACTCGCACTCATACTCGCACTCACACTCGCATTCATATTCATAAGAGCTCCCAACTGAAGCTCATTGTCTAATTAATAAGCTCTGTCTGTCTGTTCGTCTGTCTCTGTCTCTGTCACAAATTAATTAACGCCGCCTTCAACACAGAGACGAGTGCGTCTATTGTTGCCCATTAGACTTGATGACTGCGGCTTTCAGTTTGGGCTTTGGGCTCCAGCAAAAAGCATTCCAACTGGCTGGCTGGCATTGTCTATGTTTTGGGGTCTGGCATCCAACCATTTATCATGCAGCACGGCACGAAACAATCATTCTCTATTCATAATTGAAAAAGTAACGTTCCACTACCGTTTGGCAGGCAAACTCGAGTCTATGTCTATAACAACTACAACTACTACATCCATCTGTATAAGTATCTGTAGCTTTAGCTGTAGATCTATGTCCGTGTCTGGCCCCACTAATTGCCACCACTTAATGGCGCAATTTGATTTTCGAATAGCGGTTCGGCTAAGATCATCAATGACAACTTTTGTCAGCAGCTTTTCAATTGAGGCAACTTATGCACTGAGCGTATACACGATATATGCACAGTAAGAAAAGTAGTATACATTTCAAATCTATTTACATAAATACACATATCCCAATTAGTTCAAAAAATACCTATACCTTCTTATAGTTAAATATATTGCTTAACAAATATTAAAGTATGAAACACAAAATATATATAACTAGATTTCTTAACATTAAAAAGAGCTCATAAGTCTAACTTTATTCGAAAAATAAACTCATTTTAAGCCAATAAATTTCATTCAATGTCATATGTTATTAAAATTATACTATTTTTGCAGAAATTTCGAATTTAAGCACAAGACCAAAATAAAATGTTAAATTTATTCTATAATTGTTTTCAGTGTGCTTACATATAATACATTGAATGTAGTTCGGGCTTGGGGGCAAGTGAAATCAGCTCAACAAACTGTGGCAAGTGCGAGATGTGGTCAAAGAGTTTAACACGAATGATGTTCCCTTCAATTGAGGGTAATTGTGGTGCGGCCACAGCACCACAGCACCACAGCAACCGGCTCTACTCGGACCCGAGCCATACAAGAATGTGGAGTACGTGTCGATAATAATATTTCAAACTAATTGCGTCTACAATTTCGATCGGCAACGGTAGCCACAAAAGTGACATGCAGCTGACAGCTGAGTTATGATGAAGGGCTGCGGATCGCTATAAGGCTACTTAAATTAAATTTCGGGTTATGCATCCACATCCCCATCCCCATCCACATCCACATTCAACTGCCGACGGCCATTTTTTTGAGAACCACAAGTGTGTACAAATTTACTGTGAAGCTTTCACTGGCAACGAATGCGAGCTCAGTTCGATCGTTGATCAGTGATCAGTGATCAGTGATCACTGATCAGCCAGAGAGATCCTACAGCACAGTTCTTGAGCAACAACAAAGAAGTTTGGCACAAAAAACGCGCACACAGAGAAAAACAAATCATGAAAATACGCCAGAAAATGGATTTATTTTCTTATGTTCGTAAATATTCTATAAAAATAATATTTGTAAGGCTGTTCTACAATATCAAGTTGACCTTTCTTAATATAAAACTATTGGTCAAATGCAAATACACACAAACAAATCTGTAGTAAGTTGAAAAGGTTGAAATAAAAACATATAATACATATGATATATAGGTTGTATGGCAGCTATAAGATATAGTAGTCCGATCCGGCCGGTTTAGACCAATGTGCGGTGACTTTGAATAATAAGTCTCTGTGCAAAGTTTCATCGCGATAGCTCAAAAGCGGAAGGACTAGTTTGCATACATTCAGACAGACAATTATTTTCCTTCGTACATAATGAATATACTAATACAATAAAAATTGTATTTTAAAAGTGTCAAAGAAGTATCAATTTGTTAGAATATGTTTATTTATTTTTCTCTGTGCAGTCAGAACGATTTGACCAACTGACTTTGACTAACGCTGCAAGAGGACGAGGACGACGAGGCGACTCAAAGCGAGAGACATAATTACCACCTTTAAGAAGATGATGGTGGTTTTTCGCGCGCTTTGAACTGTGCCGCCAACGAGACAGAGAGAGAGAGAGAGAGCGAGAGCTAAAGATCGCTGCGACTCCTTCGTGGAGCTTCGTTGGCGACCACGAGGCGTCTCCAGTCTTCAGTAGTTGCGAGTGCTCAATCTATCTATCGATTTTTAACGCGAGTCTGACGTTAATGGAGGCTCACCTCACCCGACTCCAAGTCTACTCCCTAGCTCTGGACCGCCTCGTAAGTAATGAGAATGCGATTTGCTTAAGTTGCAGCAACAGCAACGACAACGACAACAACAATGCGGGTCATATAAATAAGTCACGTAAACAGCAACAATGGCCGCAACGTTGTTTGTTGCTGGTTTGTTGTTGTTGCATGCGCCCGTTATTTGACGTTTATTTTGCATACTCTTTTCGAAGAACAAAGTATATTCACTTTGTGCTTAAGTGTGTAATGCATAGAAGGAAGCGCATTCAAATTACCTCCAGTATGCTTAGGATGACATAACAAATAGATCCATGCCCGTCTGTCTGTATGTATGCAAACTAGTCCCTCAGTTGCTGAGCTATCGCGATGAAACTTTTCACAGAGACTTAGTACTCAAAAGGACGGCACATTGGTCGGAACCAGCCAGATCGGTGCACTATATCTTATAGCTGCCATACAACTGGAAGTCGGTTTTAGCCATTTATTCCATGTTTTCAAAGCTATCGCCTTCAATTTCCGAGTACACTTGAACATCCTTATAACTTATCAATGTTTTAAATTCCGATTAAGTCTTTAATTTCGAAGATAATCTATTTTGAAAGAGTATAAAAGCTTCGGCACGCCGAAAATAATACTTCCCCACTTGTTTTTTTGCCTTTCTGCTTCTACAATTTTCGTGTGCGTTGCAGCAATTAGGCGCATGCGTCATGGCTGCCACCTCTGGAGTAGTCCCTAGCTCGTATTTGTATATACAATGTACCTATATAATTATGGCGTACTTTTGCTTTTAAGCTAAAAAGCTGCAATTAAACTTTCTCGCTATTTTATCTGTGGATTGCATTGCCATCAAATGCATCGTTTGCGCTCATTAATGAGCCACTTGGGCGGTTCCGGCAGCTCAAAAAAATGGGCGTGGCATCAGCTGTGGGTGCGGACTGCCTTTGGGGCACCCCAAGTTTAGTTAACTTTGTTGTGCTTTGGAAAACTTTGAGTGATTAATGATTGTTTTGTTTTTAAATAAAGAAAATAGGGTGTAAGAGGTTCTTCCAAGCTAATTGTCTAAGGATATACATGCATATATTAGTCTATTAACTTCCTTATCCTATGCAAAATTCATAATAATTATAATAAAGAATAATTACTATTAATAGTAAACAAACGAAACTCAGAAGTTAAATTATGATTTTTTTGATATTATAAGTATCAGAAATTCGAGAAATTTTTGTTATTTTGAAATATTATTGAGGGAATATTAAATAAAAATCATAACATTCACAAGAAACATAACTTAACAGCAGAAAATACGAACATAAAAAAAATACTGTCGTTTCTATAACTTTTTCCATCACTGTATACTTCCTGCATACATTTCCTGGAAATTTTATCGAAATTTGAATATACAATTTGTATTTTGTAGTATAGCTTAGTTTTATTTGTAAATTTGAATTACCAGTGAGAAAAAAGTTTTGTAAGATTCGGCAACTAATAGTATAGTAGTAAATGTTAGATCCTACGTTTTGTCTTATGACAAAAGCACATCTCAAAAACTTGTATAGTTAGTCTATAACCCCAATTGGCTGAACAACAATAAGTTTTTATTGTTTAGGCTAGATGCTAGTGCGAAAGACACTTAATCTTCAGTCACGGCACGTTCATAAATCACTTGACTTTCTAATTTCGAAATTTCACCACACAGGCAGCGACGAGTGAGCAAAAAAGGAGATTGTAATAAATGATTGAAATTTCAAGTTCATTAAGTTGTGCTAATAAAAATAAAGTCACTTGACTGCATCAAATCGGATTGGACACGCGCACTTGTATCACACACACATTTACGGGAATACCTCGCCGGAGAAAGAGGCGACAATTTCAAGGACCACCCCAAAAGCTGTGCCAGCTTCGACTTCATTATGCGGCAGACATAAAAACTGACAGCTAAAACTTAGTTACGCATAGCGGACAACAACAGTTTCGCAGCAGCAGGAGCAGCAGCAGGAGCAGGAGCAGCAGCAGGATAATGAATGCAGGTGCAAATGGGAAGCGGAAACACGTCACGCTTTTTGTGTGGGCATAAACTTGGATGACGACCTGCTGATGACTATGAAGAATTTGCCATGTACCAGCACCAGTTAGGCTGTGTCAGTTCAGCTCTTGGCTTGAGCTCTGCTTGTCCATATCGTCATAATGCCCATGTCCTGACCCAGGTTCGCTGCCTTTTATGATATGCCTGCCCCAGTCAGAGTTGGGTGGGGTGTTGGGCATTTAATGAACTTTTCCAAGTGAATGGCCACATTCGTTTCAATTTGTCAATCTTGCTGGCTTGCCACAACAGCAGACCAGCACCCTGGAACTCACCTCACTGGAGAGGTGGCTCTTTGCACATGACTGTGCCCCGAAGGCGTGTTTTAATTCCGCTAAATGCCTCACTGCAATACGGGCATTAAATATGCATGACAGCTCTTTTCAATTGCAAACACACACACACAGACAATAAACATTTTTTATCACAATCATAATGTGCTGCACTTGAATTGCTGTTTGTTGTTTGTTGTGTATACACCCTGTAGCCATATGAATAACTAAAAAGTATTATAAGACATGCATTGCATTAAACCTATACAACATGTGTAGTTAGTTTGTATTATAAATCGAATATTGAATCGATCTTTCCACTTTGTTGGCATTATAAGCTGACTAGTTGCGGCCATTTTGTTGGCGCTGCTGGACAGCTTTGGACTCTTTCTCCTCAAATCGTGGCATGATTGACGTCGCTCCAGCGATATCGATCTCTGAGCGGAGTGGAGTGGATTGGGGGGATCCAATCAGGCGCTGCTGTAGGTCGCTTTGGGGCATTAAGTCGACGCCGCTGCGCCATAATTTAAGCGAATTATCTATGAAATAAAATCACCGTTCGTTTTTTGTCTGCCACGGCGCCCGCTCCGAGAATGGGGTAACCGAATGGGAATGGGAATGACGCAGCAGCAGAGCACACGTTTCATTTCGGACTATTTGTAATTAGAAATAATGCCGGACGGAACGGGAGTGGTGTAGCAGTTTTGTAATTGCCAGCCGACGACACACCTCTAAGAAAAATCTACGTGCCACATCTCTCTTTCTCTCTCTCTCTGTCTGTCTCTGTCTCGCTCTGTCTGTCTGTGTATGTTTCTCTTCTTATCGCGCGTCACCGTTTATAATGTCTCAATATTTCTCAATTACGCGAGACGCATATAATTTGTTGTTATACGCGGCACAATCACTGATCAGCAGCAGCAGCCGCAGCCAGCAGGCGAGCAGATCTCGCCAAGATCTCGCCAAGATCGGCAAATTGGCGAACCAGCAGCTGTGGTCCAAACCGGCAGCGGCCTCGGCCTTTGCAATCGTACAAATAACTCCATCGTTGACTCCAATCAACTTTGGGCAGGCAGTCGCCTCAGCCCACAGACACACACACATGCACAGCCAGAGAGAGCGAAAGAGAGAGATAGAGAGAGAGAGAGAGAGGAGCACTCCAACTGGGAGGTCTCAGTCGCTGGCCAGAGGCTCGGGCTGCATCTTAGCCGCGGATCGTGCGCCGAATGCTTCACATTATTAGATGCGGATTACCACTTTGGTGCAAAGATCAAATCACTTTGCTGCAGCGACGACGCTGTAGGTACACTGAGAAAAAGCCGAGTGTTATTCCTTAAACAGTGCACGCTCGATAACGTGAACTAATTAAAACTAAGGCAGTTCACGTTAGCAGGAGTGTTCACGTTTTCAATTGCCAAAAAAAGTATAAAGTGAATACATATTAATACACTTAAATTCACGTTTTGTTGTTGCTTTGTGTATTCAATTCTTCTATTAATTGAAATACAACTCTCTCTCTCTCTCGCTCTCTCTCTCTCTCTCTCTCTCAAGCTTCTCAGTACATTTATATCATTTTGATCGACTCTTTGTTGAAAATGCATTTTGTGAAGCACTGAAGTATGCAATGTTCTTCTTTTCCAGGGCCAGAAATTATTTGTATTTCTAACAAAACGCCTTTTTTGTTTCCGTTTTAGAATAGTCAATGTAAAATAAAACTTGTTCAGAGCGTTCACGTTATCGAGCGTGCACTGTATTATTATTATATGACTGTTCGATTTGTTATTTGTTGTTGTTATTTACCATAATTAAGTATATGCCAGAGATTCAAAAATTATATTTATAAGCTCGCTTAAATGTAAATTTGGAGAGTAGTAAAATGTTTATATTCCGTTTTTTTCGAGTGTACAGAGGCCAGGCACTGCTCAAAACTCACTTGCTCTGGCAACCACCCCCCTCGTCTCCTCCTCCCCCATCGATCTTGGCCAACTCGCTGGCGTTAGCTTGAGGTGGCTCCAATCACGTTTTCTCGCGCGCTGCTTGCCTTTTACGATTTGTTTGATCTGCCCCAAATGAATTGCGCAGTTTCAATTTGAATTATGCATTGCATCAGAGCGGCAATTTGAGCTGGGCCTGCGTTTGCGGGCCACATGCTGTGTGAACAATTGCAATTGAAATGTCATTTGTCAAAATACAAATTTAAGCGGCCTTTCAAGCCGCCGCCGCCGCCGCAACGCCTTGATCCTTAGTCAATGTCGTCCTGCTAGACAATGGCTGTGCGTGTTCAACACGTGTGCTAATCTCATCAAAACAAGCGACAGACAGACAGACAGACAGACCGGCAGATCGGGCGACTAAACGCAACAAATCAACCTTCAATCAAGACAATCCTGGGCGTTGCTCCTGCTCGATCCTTGCGCTGGTGTGCGGCATCATCAAACTGGCATAAATCTTTAATGGAATTCATTCATTATGGACAGCAGGCGGTGGTCCTCGGTCGTCGGTCGTCGGTCGACGTTGCTGCTCGATTTGACCACAAAGCGAAGTGAAAAGAAGAACGCTGGAATTGGCAATGCCAACAATGGGCCTGGAGGGGCACGTCTTACCTTTATTCTTGGCCTTGTTGTTGCATCCTTGCGGGCATTGTAAATTCTCTTTTGTGTTTGAGGGCTCGGCTCGGATCGAGGCTGCAATTACGACAGACGAACATCGATCGACGATCGACGCTTGGCTGCCGATTCTGTGTGTTGGGTTCCGGAGCATAAAGCGAAGGCGCTAAAGGATAACACCCTCTTAACGCCTACCCAGAACATTGTTTGTGTTGCGGCACAAACACAAAGTGAATTACGCAAGCGAGCGTGTTTTGGCCAATACAAAACACACACAAGCACACACACACATATTGGCTTATCAAAATCCATTCATTGTGCATTACCAATTCCATTACGAAAGATATACAAAGCGTAGCAGATCAAGTATGTTTCAATCTATCGATAACACTCTATGTAGCTTGCCAAATACAAATAAAAAAAAATAATATCGATAACTCGGATCGATTAAAAGTTATCGATAAATTTGAATTTCAGGTATGTGTTTTTTGGAGATTACTTGAGAGTTATTAGTGCTAGAGACATTAAATTTGCAATATATAATCATACGCATGTGGCAAATATCTGCGTATCTATTAAGTTCCTCTAACTATCTGTTTGCACGACATGCTTATTAGTTTGCTTAGTTGCTGCTCAAAATCATTAACTTCTAAGAAAATCCTGCGTACGCCACTAGTGTCTGAGTATATCTTTCAGATGCATGAGCAGCATCATCAAACCAACCGACTATAATTAAGCCGTTGGCTCTCCTTCTCTCTCTCTTTCTGTCTGCTTCTCTCTTTCGCTCTGTGATTTTGAGGCGTGAAATAAATTGATAATTTTGGCTTTATTGGATACTCCAGCATCGCAGCGCAGCGCATCTCATCGCATTCCTTCACAGGCAGCGCTGCTGTAGGTCCCCAGTTGCCAGCCCTCAGACTCAGTCTCAGACTCAGACTCAGTCTCAGTCTGGCGTCTGAGCAATTAATCTGGAAAGGAGCGTGCGGCTGGGCGGGCGCTGGGAGTTGGGCGATGGGCAGACAACAATGCAGGCAAGGATTAAATCGATTTTTATGTGTGGACGCCAAAAGCCGCAGATGATTTTGTTCGCTTAGTTTCAAATTGTGAGTTCGTGTGGCCCGTTTTTAGTATTTTGTGGTCTCATGAGTTCTGACGAAAATTACAACGCTTGCGGCTGCCTAAAAGCACCCCCTGCCCCTTCTGCCCCCCCTCTGCAAAACGGTAGCAACCTGCCCCAGTCCCCCCCTTGCCCCATGAGCAGCAGCGTTGCCCCTCGGCGGTGGCAACAGTTTAGCGCTTTTGTTGTTTTATTATGGCTCTCAAATGTTGTTTATTGATGGGCACAACGGCTAAGCGGATCTATATGCATATATACATATATATGGTAGACTGGCAGGCACACAGATACTCTGCATAAATTAAGGCTTTGAGCTGCCGCGCAAGACTCTTAAAAATCAATAAATTTCCAGTCAAATTTTCTGGCGAACCGAAAACTCACGTTTAAATGTCATAAACAACTTTGTCATAATTTTGATAATTAAAATTGGCCGCCCGCAAGCGTTGGTCAGTTCTTGCCATACATACATATAGGCAGATCGGTCAGATCTCTGGCTGATTTATCGTGCCGCGTTTGAGGTGTGACTTTGTTGTTCAGTTTTATGATGCCGACGATGGGCTACTTACTTCTGTATGAGCCCCACTTCCCCTCCCCCTCTGCTCGGAGTACATTATAGGGCCTTAATGACGGCTTTTACAGTTAATTGAATTACGAGTATACGAGTTCTTGAAAGCCTCCGATGAGTAAGCTCACATTAGCTGCTGCTTTGTCAATTTATTATATATACTATGTGTTTCTATATATATATATATAAGAATTGAGCCCGATTGACCAGAGAGCAATTAAATAAAGGTGGAGTAGTTTCGTTTTGTGGTGAAGCTGTGCACTAGGAAGGATTGTGGAAAATTCGATCGTCAAGACTGGAATATCTGATCGTGTTCGTTTATTTCAAATTTGGGAAAATTCTGAAAATTCTGAAAAACACCTCTTTTTTGTCATTTGAGCGATTTTCAGAAAATTTTCCAAGAACTATATAAGCAATCCATTAAATAAATTTAAAATTTAAAGAAAAAGCCAAAAATCGCATGCAAATATTTCACACATATATAATATACTATAAGCGAGATTCCCGAAAAAAGTGTTTAGCATCTGAGGCGAACTGTTTTTATTTAAAGCCATGCGAATAAGTTGAGCAACGTCTGCAATTAGCAGATCCTTCAACTGGTACCAGTTGATATAATTGCCAATCCGAAATTCGCGCGCTAATTAATGCCAATCAATGACACGCTGGATCAGGTCCAAGTCCACATCCAAATTCGAATAGCAACAGCAGTTGCTGGATAGCTTGGCCTGAAATCGCTAATCGTTGGATGCAGCAAACCACAAGCCAAGACAGAGAGAGAGAAAGAGAGAGAGGAGAGAGAGATTAACTCATTTTGAGCGGTTAACAAACAACTGTTGGCAGTTGGCAGTTGGCAGTTGGCAACAACCAGTCGTGTTGGTCAAATAGAAAGCGTTTAGAAACGCTTGCCGGATGACGAGTATAAACAAAAACAATTTAAAACCCATTTGGCAAAACAATTTTCTAATGACGCTCATATGTTGTGCATTTTCGTTGCGGTTTTCAGGCGGCAAATTACGAAAAATACAAAACTGAAAATACAAAATACCAGCAGGCAGGCAGGCAGCGGCAATTAGGCGACCCGAGAATCCTTTATCAAAACAATAGGCACAGCCGCACAAAGGGTTTCCCCCCGCTCCCCTGCCCACTTTCTGAGAAAGTGGAAAGAAAGGGCACACTAATAGACACTGCATTGCCTAATAGATACATTTTAGAGCGTGCTCCGAGGCCATCAAATATTTTCGACTCTCAACTCAACTCGCTTTTGTTGCTGCCATCAAACAAACAATAAAAAATTTATTAAAGAAAGGCAAAGACGAAAATTACACAACGCACAAATTAGAAGCAACACAAAAATACAACAAAAATAAAACGATACAACAGACAATGGGCCAAGGAAAGTGGCCATGTCATATGGCCAATGGGAATGGAGGCGCAGGAACACCCAGAAGCAAACACTGGGAGAGAACTGAGAGCTGAGAGCTGGGAACTGGCAACTGAGCCACTGAAATTGAAATATCGCTGAGAGCTGCGGGGTAATGTATCAATTTAGTTCAGCCTCAAGTTTTGGGTTTTTGGGTTTGTTTGGCTTGATTGGTGCGAAGGCAACGAAATCATTTAGGGCATTGATATGGCAAAGGGCCTTCAGTTATATATATGTACATATAGCCGGAGCTATATAGACGCGTACCACACGCTAACAGCGATTATAAACAAATTTCCGCTTTTGACGCGCGCCGCAACTTGGGTGTCGCTGCTGAATAGAATCAGGGAGTGGGGGCAGGGGGCAGGGAGTAGATGGGGGCATGGAACAGCCAACGTGGCTTAAGTAATTCCCAAAATGGACTGCTCAAAAGCGTATTTGTGCAATTAACGCCAGGCAGCAGCAGCAGCAGCAGCAACAACAACCACAATCAACTTAAATAATGGGCATTTTGGTGCGCGTGTACAAATTATTAATTATACGCCATGTTGTGCCGCGAGCCAACGCCCCAAAAAAAGGGCCAGCCACATAGTCGGGGGCGGAGTTCATTTTGTTTTATGTAAATGCTAATTGCAATTGGAAGAAAATTCCTTTGGCTTAGACGCACTAAAGCATCGTTGGCTTAATTCGACTTTAATGTACGCAAACTTGCAGGCAAATTATGCCGATCTAATCAGTGGAGTGTGCATTACAATATCATTAGAGCGAACTGCGAGAGTATCGCATAATTTAATTAAATATGAAAAATGTAACATCAAATGTGCCATCATTTAGCAGACCACATGTGAAAGTAAGACAAGACGATGTGAGTTACTCAATCCTCAAGATTCGCATGTAATTTTAGACACACCCACTCCGCAGACTGCTAGAAACAAAAAAAAACCGAGACACACGTGCCGCACCCAGCGGAAATTCAAAACTCAGCATGTGGCAGCCACAAATTGCGGCTTTAATTGCAAATCAAACAAATTGAATCAAATTGAGCCAATTCATGGCAGCCATCAATCCTCAAACCGAATTCAAAAGTTTTCAACAACAAGCGTTTTGGCCGCCTTAAAGCCAAAGCCAAAGCCAACTTTTGGGCCAGTTACGTGTAGCTGCTGGGCGTGAAAGTGGAAACAACCACCCGGTCAATGTTGTTCTGCCTGTGCCCTGTGCTCTCAGGGGTGGTCGAGTTTTTCCATTAGTGTCCAGTGAGGCGAGTGATGCGCGTTAACCCACCACTCCCCGATGCCCGTTGCATGGCCTCTCTCCCTCCCTCTCTCTCCTCTCTCTCTCTCTGGCAAACACTTTTGACGCCATTATGTACAGAATTTTGTTGACAAAACCTGACTTGCATATAAATAAGCAACGAAACAAACGAAAATAACTGCCCCCACCCCCTAAACTACCCGCACCCCACCCTACCCCACCTTATCAATTTAAGCCTGATGCTGGCTGGTAAACAACCACAAAGGGAGATAAAGTTAAACTCATTTTACGCTGTGCGAAATTGTAAATATTTATGTTTTTTTACCCATGACGCACAGTGGTCACGATTGGCAAATAAAGTGGGCATAAATTTTATATATAATGCATCCTTCACATTAATATGTGCTATATTTATTTGAAATATCAAAGAAGCTTTCAATTGCAGATAGTTTTTTATGTCGCCATTAGCAATTAAAGTGAGCATACTTTTGAAATACTATATATTTTATATTAATATATAATATGTATTTATTTGAAATATAAAATAATCTTTTAGTTTCAGATGGTTTCTTATGCAAATAAAGTGAGCATGCATTTGAAATAATACATATGTGATATATTAATGTGTGCTATATTTATTTAAAATTGCAGATAGTTTTTAATGTGGAGATTAGCAAATAAATTGATACCAAATATCACTATATTTAATATCAATATATGTGCTACACTTATTTTGATGAATCAAACAAAACTGTAAATTACAAATAGTTCATTTTGGTTTTATTTAATGTCGGTATAGACTTTATATTTATTATTAATTTTTTTCCTATATATTTATATTTAATATTAATATATGTGATACACTTATTTTGATAAATTAAGAAAAACTGTTAATTCCAAATAGCTTATGATATTTTATATTTAGTATTCAAATATATGCTACGTTTATTTGATAAATAAACCGACATAGTTTTGTCGCTATTGTGTTTTAACTGTCAACTGAAACTAAGTGCAATTTCTCGTATTTGCTCCATAGTCTTTACCCCCTGCGAACGCCGCCATATTTGTTTGTGGCTGTTATTGTTGTCGTTGCTGTTGTTGCTGCTCTTGTTGTTGCTGTTATCCTTACGCATCACAAGACTTAATGCGGATAAATGGTCTGACAATTACGTTTATGTCAACAATAAAAATTAAATTAAATCGTTTTTAAGAATGCCGCAGAAGCAGCAGCAGCAGCAGCAGCGGCTTCCATTTGCACCCCCCTTCCGACAGATGTTGCAAATAGTACTTAGATCGAGGTGACTCTGCCAATCACAAAGGGGGCAAACAGTTGAGATATACAGTATATATAGTATACATATATATGGGAGCAGAGAAATCAGGAGTATGTGTGAAGAGTGGTGTCATGCCACGATGCAAACTGTCAAACGGGATGTCAGGAAAGTGTCAGCGTTGGCGGCCTGCAGAACGAACTTCAAAGTGCAACTGGGAATGGGTATGGGACTGGGACTGGGACTGGGATTGGATTGCAACTGGGTGTAGAGAACAGGGTGTGCGAGCGTGTGTGACACAAGATGCGTGACAATTTAATGATCAGTCGCTGCTAGCGGGTAGATAGATACATACATATGTTGTTGTTGGGGCCGCAATGCCAATGTTTTAATCAAAATTACGCATAATGGATTTTGATTTTATTAAATGCGACTTAAATGACTTGGGACACAGTCTCACTGAATATCCACGTATATATGTATATATGCATATATGTAAGTACAGATGAGACTGACGCAGACTAATTAAGCAGACGGCACTTTGCTCGCGGCTACGCAACATCTACAACAGCGCCGGGCCCATTTATGTGTGTGTGTGGGGGGGAGCAGTGGGGCTCGGTTGTGGCAGTGGGGGCAGGTTTGGCGATTTGCTTGAGATCCGCTCGGCGCTAATTGCGTTTATATCCTTCAGTTAATGGCACTTAATTAACAACTGTGCCGCAGCATTGAGGCATGCATTAAACACTTTTCACAGACTGCAGACCCGCTGACTAGATGCAAATTTATTTATGTATATTTTAATCTATTTCGTATACCCTGTATGCCCAAAGAGCAGATCTGGTCTAGCGAATAATTAGCGAAATCTTAAGAAGAAAAAACTAACATCACTTACTACAAACTAAGCTAAAACTATATATTTTATAAAAACAAGCTCATTAAGCATGTTATTTATTTAATAAATTTAAAAAAAATTTTATTTGGGCGTATTTAAATTTAAAATTTATGCTAACAGTTGTTGCAAGCATTGCGGAAAGACCAAAAAAATGCTTAGAATTAGTATGAATAAAATATTAGCTACAAGCTTCAAAATCTAAAATAGAGCTGTCAAGATATAACTCTAGGATAGTAATAAAACTGGCTATTAAGAAGATAACTTTTTATGCATGTTAATAGAGCACATTTGCTGGTGTCTATATCATTATCTGTATAAATATCAGCACATTAAGCATGTTATTTATTTAATAAATTTAAATGAATTTTTATATGGTCATATTTCAATTGAAAACTTATGCCAAGCATTGGAAAAAAACCCAAAGAAATAAACTCAAAATTAGTATGAACAAAATATTAGTTACAAGCTTCAAAATCTAAAATAGAGCTGTCAAGATATAACTATAGTATAGTAACAAAACTGGCTATTAAGAAGATAACTTTTGATATATGTTAATAGAGCACATTTGCTGGTGTCAGTATAAAAAGTGGGCGTTTCCGACTAAAGTGAAATTGATGCCAGTTAAATTCGGCAAACAAAAGCCACTCAGCACTCGTATTCCAAACTGACAGTCCAATTAGCAGCAAAAGCACACTCATACATATATATATATATGTATATCTGTGCCGGATGTGATGGGGCACCAAAAAAAGAGACACCATATATATATTGAAATGAAAAGAAGCGCTACGGCCAAATGCATATATGAATTTTTAAGTGCCGCCAACGCCAAAGCGATTCCGAATCTCCAGGCCGATGATTCCCAGGCCCCCAGCCAAGCAGAAAGCCCAAAGTCCCGGTTCCTATCCTATATGCTATATGCTCGATGTTATATGTGAGTAGTCTGATCATTTGGCATGCATGGCTGCCAATTCGTAGGAATTATACGAGACGTTAAGTTTTATTAAGCAGACATCAATTGCTTTGAATGAAACTCGCATAAATAATACAGTCAAACGAATTTCGTTTTTTTTGGGGTACAGTTGGCGCCAAGCCCCATCAGTCGCTAGTTACCTCAAATGCGAATGTTCGAGTGAATGATGAATGATGAATATTATTATTATTAATGTTAATTGGCATCGTCTTCTAACTGTTGCCATGACTAAATTATGACAATTGTGTGGCTTTGATTGTTTAGCTTAATTAGGGCCACATTGCTAATGAAACTCATGCTCAGACCGAGCTGCCAACTAATTGATTTGTGCTTATAATGAATATTGCCAGGCCCCGCTAAAACCAGCCCAAAAAACAACAAGGGGGCTTGGGGATAGCACATGACAATGTTGGTTTCTTAAGTTATTAACTAAGTATTTGTTAAATGTGTTAACCTTCCGTTTAAGCTTTACAACTGTTCCTTGTTCCTCATAAAGTAAACCAAATCGTTTATGTTGTATCCTTTAGTTCCATTTGCCATCTTTGTTGGTTCACTAACAGCTTCGTTTTACAAATTAATTCGTTTCCTTGATGACATGATCACGATCCCAACTAATAGCAGAGCTGAACTACTAATTGATTTGTGTGTTGCCAGGAATGCTGAAACTAAGGCTAAGGCTAAGGCCCCGTTCCAAGATCTTGATTTAGACGTGATTTGCGCAATACTCAAATGGGTTCAAGTGGGTTTTAACTAATTTCAATTAGCGGCTTTTTCAATTAGCGATGCTTTTGCAAATGTGCAAATTAAACTCATATATAAGGAGTATATATACATAAAACTGTTTTGCTACTGTTAAAATTAAGGAAAACATCAGGCATGGGTTATCATTTGCGATATCGAAAATTACCATAAACAAAATGTGTTAATTGGTGAAACCTAAAACGAACTAATCGACCAAAATAGTCGCAGTCTGTGATCGCTAGCCACTAATTAGTCTAGTCAGCCATTAGGCTAACACCAGCGACTCAGTCAGCTAATTGATTTATTTTGGTGCGTCTTTGGTTAGCAAGTCAAATGGCCGATCGCCATTAAAAGGGGGCATGACTCAGACTCAGACGGAGACTTGGACTTGGTATTGGACTCAACATCAACTTTCCAAGTCCCATGCTCAGCCAGTCACATGCATCGAAGCCACATTGGCATCATGGGGCACATGAGACTCTGGCCAGTCCAGACTTGGCCCACTTGATAATTATGCTTGGCTGTAGATACAAAATTAACACTTAAGGCTTTACACACATGGCAACTACAAGACGCAATTAAGGCAATTAGGCTGAGTCTGAATGTGAGTTTGAGTCTGAGGATAGAGCGATCATGCACAGCGGAAAAATATCATCAAATAGATATATATTTGCGCATATCAAAAAAGAGTTTATTATCGACTAATGTACTTGATATTTAAATAATATTTGTTAAGGATCAAACCTTCAGTCAGTTATACAATATTTTTCCTATGTTTGATAGGAAAAATAGTCCGATTAAGATTTTACTATTCAAATAGATCTTAATTAAGGCAATTAGGCTGAGTCTGAGTCTGAGTTTGAGGCTGAGGATAGAGCGATCATGCACAGCGAAAAAACATCATCGAATAGTTATTTTCGCATATCAAAAAAGAGTTTATTTTCAGCTTATGAACTTGATATTGGAATTATATTTGTTTAGGATCTAAAATTAACTCTTGAAATATCATTTATACAATGATTTTCAATGCATGATATGAAAAATAGTCAGATTAAGATTTTACTGTTCAAATTGATATTAAAAAGTTGTTTGTTTTTTACAGTGTATCGAATACGACTGCATTGCAGCCAAAAGCTAATGATGCACAATATGGCGGCATGTCTGCTCTGTGCTGGCCATAAACAAACTCCCGACAAAGCCGCCTCCTAAGCCGCGCTTCAGCTTCAGCTTCAGCTTGAAGTTTAAGTTAATGGCAAATGGCGGTCTGCACTCGCTGGCCAATCAAAGCGGCCAGTTTCCAGTTCCAGTTCCAGTTAACGACTTTCGCGACTCGAGACCAGCACGGAACTGGCCAGGATTTCTGCAATTGCCGACTGTTTGCCAATTATAAGCCGCAGAATTGTGCGATTTGCATAAACGCAGTGTCGAAGTCGGAGCTGGAGTTGGAGCTGGAGCTGGTGGCAGGAGCAGCCAGTGTATTGCCTGACACATTATGTCATTATATTGTTGCAACGTGTAATTGGAGGAAAAGTTTTGCCGCCAAATGACAAATGCATGCGCCGAAAATAAGGCTAAAGAAAACATCAAAAAGCCGCCGTCAAGCTTATGAATTACAAATAAGGCTGCAACGCAAATACTGGGCGTGGCAATTGCATCTGCATATGTGCCTAGTGCCTAGTAGAGCTGCACAGCTAGCGATGACACTATCGATATCGATAGATATAGTCTCGATAGTTTTTGCTAGCTTGACACACAATATAAACCAATATTTTCAAAAAGAACCGATAAGTATCCTTTGAAGTCTTGGAAGGTAGTTGATTCTTGCTTGATTGCTTGATTCTTGCTCGAAAATTCTTAGCCAAAAGCTGAGTCACTAGATAACATATAATACTAAAATGAAGTAAAATCTCAGGAAGCAAACCTTAAATTTGTTGTACTAAGTTTACCAGAGAACATCTAATAGTAAAATTATGTAAGATTTCAGGAAATAAACCTTAGATTTGCTATACGAAGTTTACCAGACAACAAATAATATTAAAGTGAAGTAACATGTCTTGAAGCAAACCTTAGATTTGTTATACTTAAAAGTAACAGAGTACATTTAATATTAAAATGAAGTAAGATTTCAGGAAATAAACCTTAGATTTGCTATACGAAGTTTACCAGACAACATATAATAGTAAAATGAAGTAACATGTCTTGAAGTAAGCCTTAGATTTATTATACTTAAAAGTAACAGAGTACATATAATATTAAAATGAAGTAAGATTTCAGGAAATAAACCTTAGATTTGCTATACGAAGTTTACCAGACAACAAATAATATTAAAATGATGTAACATGTCTTGAAGTAAACCTTAGATTTGTTATACTTAAAAGTAACAGAGTACATATAATAGTAAAATGAAGTAAGATCTCTTGAATTAAGCTTTAGATTTCTTATACTAAGTCATAAAGTAATTAGTTAAATAGTTGAATGATGATTCTAAATGCCTCTGTAACATAAACACAATTCTTATTGTTTATATTATTTATGATTTAAGCAAAAGTTCTTTCCTTTACAAGCCCTTTTTTTAAACAGCATAGACAGAACTAAATTTATCCAGGCATTGCATCTCTTGTGTCTTTGGCAAAACTATCGGCGATACTATCGATAGTTTTGCAGCGCTAGTACCTGGACTTGTAAGGGGCGTGGTGGGGTTGGGTATTAGGGGGGTATTGGGGGGGGGGGGTCTTCTGTCGGCCAGTTGGCAATGGCAATTCGTCAGGGGCGTCCGTTGTGTCTCGTTGCGGCTGGCAAAAGCACATTTAGCCAACTAATGCGCCAATTTAAATGCAGCAATAAGAAAGGGCAAACAAACAGAGACAACGAACAGACAAAATACTTAACTTAAATGCCAGTTGGAGCTGAATTCGAATGGAAATTGGAACTGGAGCTGGAGTTGGAGTTGGTATTCGCAGTTGTAGTTGCAGTTGGTTTTGGGTTCGCTTTGTCTGTGTAATTTGCAAAATGAGATACTTTTGCAAGTTGCCAGCGCTGTGCTATAATTATAATTAATACGAATGCAGCAAACAGGCCACACAATAACAATAACAATAATAGCAACAACAACAAGCCACAAGCCACAACACAATCCGATTTTGCTGGCACTGTTTCAAAAAAATGAAAATATGGCGGCAACGTTGTCATTAAATTTATCTTTTTATTGCTATTGTTGTTGTTGTTGTTGTTGGTGTGGGTGTTGTGGTGTTTTAAGGCTCTTGAATTAATTGCATTTCACATGCATTTTTCATACGACATTTTCGTATTTTACACGAAAATTAATTGCGGTTATTATTTATGTGTCTTTCCAAATGGCAAAGCAATGCGATTGCGATATGAATTCAATGTGCTTACATTATATTGGATGGCATTTTAAAAGTGAGCATTAAAATGTATACGTATATGATTGCAGCACAACTCAATTATTATCATTTAATAAACTCAAATCTACAAACTATTATTTTAATAGTTTAATTCTGGTTGAGCAACTATTGTAAATCATCGCCTGACTCGCTGATGAGCAATTTGCTCTGTCAATACATGGCTTATTCGTAATTGTTAAATTATATTTATAAAGGCCAATTGTGGCACACCTCTTGAAGCGTGCCTCTTAACCCTTGATTACACACTGAGCCGCAACTAACTAATAAAAACTAAACAAAAAGCAGGCAGCTGCAAACACGCCAAACTAGCACGCAACTTGGCTCAACTTGCTCAATGGCTGCGTTACAAGCTGCTTAGTGCAACTAATAAGCGCCTCTATGCGAGATATATTGCCACAAAATACATATACGACAAAAAAAGAGTCAAGTCACAATTACGTGACGAGCCATTGGAGAGGGGCAAAGGGGGTAAGGGGCTAAGGGGCTAAGGGGGAGGGGACAACTGAGGCGATAGTTTAATGACCAACAAACGCCTTCTCATTAAACGCTAAATTACACAGGCGCATGACACGAATTTCAGAGACATGTGCAATGGGCAACAACAATATATATATAAATTTACTAAATATTGCTTACAACAACAACAACAAACACCCAACACAGAACAGCGGCAAGGAGAGAAGAAAACGCGAAAACGGTTGCATGCAACACTCAACTTTAGCATTTGCATAGCAGCATGTTAACGAACACACTAACAAACTCCAAGCTGGATCCCAGACTTTGTTAGCTGATTTAAAATAACGCAGGCCATGCAAATCTCTGTGTGTCTGTGTGCGTACACTGAGAAAAACAAACGAAAATAGCCTCAAAGTAGCATATATTCTGGAGTCAAGCACAGAAGATTCGAAAAGGAAACAGAGAATATATATATTTATATTTAGCTAAGCTAAAATTTAAGGTATTTTTGGCCTGTTATTAGACCGAAAGATAAACAATTCCAGAACTTTTTTTTTCAAAAAAAATATGGTATAAATATAAAAATGAAATTTTCAAAAACTGATCAAACTTAACTGATCAAATAAAAGTAGAGGAAAAACCATGAAAAAATTGGCCTGGTTCAAAATCGGTTCAGTTTTGGCAAAGTTATAACAGTTTAAAGTTTTCAAAGAACTAAAAATTAATTTTACAAGCTAAAATTTTTATTAATTATGACCTGTTTTTTGGCTAAAAAATGAATTATCCCAGAATCGGCTTTCAAGTGGATTTCTATACTAATTGTGACATTTACAATCGATTTAAGATAAAATTTCGCAAATCTATTTTTGTGAAACTTTATTTTTCGAAAAACAGTAAGGGGGGAGTACATCCTTTTTTCGCAAAAAGTAAAAATATGAAATTTTCAAAAATTGATTAAACTTAAATGTAGAATAAAAGAAGGGGGAAACCATGAAAAAATTAGCATGGAGCTTCAAAATCGGTTCAGCTTTGGCAAAGTTATGTGAGTTTAAAGTCTTCAAAGAGCATTTCTACTGTACCAAAAAATACCTTTTTTTCACAATTAAAATTGTTCTATGATAAGACTTTCAAGAGTCACATAACTCTGCCAAAACTGAACCATCTTGTTGGTCAGTGTATGAGTGTGTATTTAGTGTAGTATTATAATAAAGGATTGCCCTGAGGGTGTTGCTGGCAACGAGGAACAGGACAAGGCGTTGAATCTAGACGAACGACGACGCATGCAAACAAAAGCAAAAACTAAAAAATAAAAACAGAATCGGGCTAATAGATGCTTGACGTTTTGACGTTTTGCTGCGCCACCCGACAGGCTCTATCATTAGGCGCCTCTAGGGCCAGGAGTGGGGGACAGGTGGGGGTGGGTGGGGGTAGGCTCCATGGGCATGACTGCGACAACATGCAATATGCTGATTTTTGTTTTGCATGTCGACTGTCGGCCTGCTTCACATTGCAGCAGCAGCAGCAGAAAAAAGCAAACGAAGCCGTCAACTTCAGACATCAGTTTGCAGTTTGCTGCAGCGCAGGTAATTGCCAACAACAGCAACAACAGCAACAACAACAACAACTGCTTGTAGTTAGCTGTAGTAATATGCTAAATTAATTGGACAATATGAAGTGCGTGCTATTGACTGCTAATTAAGCAAGTTATAGCCAAGTTAGTAGCCGCAGAGCACGCGCGTGATTTGTGCGCGTTTTAAAACGCCCGCAAACATATTTATGCTATTTGAACAATTAGTAAATGTCGACACAGGAAAAAAAAAGTTACAAATATTAGTTACAGTTAAAACTTAAAGCAAATAGTGAAATTTAAATAAAACTAAATATTTGGTCAATATATAAAATTAAGTTTCAATATTCTAAAATGTTTAAAAAGTAGCCGCAAACATATTTATGCTATTTGTATAATTAGTAAATGCCGACACAGGAAAAAAAAGTTACAAATATTAGTTACAGTTAAAACTAAAAGCATATAGTAAAATTAAATTGATAATTTATTGGATGTACATTTTAAATTAAACTTAAAAAATGTTCTAATATGTTTAAGAATGCTTGCAAACATATTTATGCTATTTTTATAAATATTAAATGTCGACACAAGCAAATAATAAAATATATTTATTACTGTTGACACAAAAATCATATTGTTAAATTTAAAACAAACTCATTTGATAATAAATTTGATGTAAATTTCCAATTAAATTTCAAATATGGTATACAATTTGATTCTATTACTAAGAAAAACCCAATCAAGCGAAAACGAATTACAAAATAAATTAAATAGTAATAAGAACGAAGTCAGCATAGAGTGCAGCTGCAGCTAACTTCTCTAAAGTCGATCGTCTGCCAGCCCAGATCGTTTACACCCACTTGCATTACACAAAGGACAGATCTTGGGACGATCCTTGACCCGCGTTTGATGAGGCGGTGCAGGCTGCAGTTGGTGTCCAGGTAACACAGTAGCCGTTCCTAGAAGGACTCGTGCAGGGCAGTGCAGTGCAGTGTGTGTGTGTTTATAAATTGCATATAATTATGCAACGGCAGCAACAGCAGCGGCAAGAGCAGCGGCAACACTTTGAGGCGACACCGAACTTCACACCTTCTTCTTGGCTGCAGCTACGAGCTACGAGTGGCAGGCTCTTAGTTTGTGGCATGCATCCTGGTGCCGTGTCCAATGCAAACATAGCCGCCAGGCACGTCACCCATTAATGTGAAGGCCAATTTGATGGCCTGGGACGCCATTAGAGCGATATCATCTCGACTGAATATCGCATGGCTAACAGCATTTAGAACAGCCAGATAGAGACAGAGCGAGAGCGAGAGAGTGAGAGAGAGAGAGAGAGCGCGTACGATCCGCGTTCTGATGCGCCTGTCGATTATCCATGACAACAGGTGCGGCACGTATGCAAAAGGATTGTGCGCAGCGAAAGGATAATCGATTTGACGGCGCCTGCAGCTGCCCCTACTAATGTGATGAGTGCTTCGCTCTTTCTCTCTGTGTATGTGTGACTATCGCTTTTATAATGAAATTGTGTTGACCAATTTGTTTTAATTTGTTTGCCTTTTGCTGCTTCTCGGCCGCATCCTGTGAAAGTGTGAACTCTTCGTGGGCTGTGGCTGCCAAAAAAGGGGCGTGGCACGATTTTGGGGCTGCCAGCTGCCAGCCAGGCGAATTAAAATTTAAACTAACTGCCCACTGACACGATCAAAACAAAAACAAACAAGTGGGGAAGGATTATCTTCGGTGTGCCGAAGATTTTATACTCTTTTCGAACCTATAGGCAATTTTCACTCTGCCAACTGCACCACTGAAATTTCATAAGCTGTACAATATCGTTTTGTCGCGTAACATTTTGTTTTTTTTTGTTCTAAGAATATTTAATTCATTGCCAGTTGTATAGCAGCTATAAGATATAGTGATCCGATCCGGCCGGCTCCAACCAATGTGATGTCTCTTTGAATAATAAGTATCTGTGCAAAGTTGTATCGCGATAGCTTTAAAAACATGGGATATATGGCCAAAACCGACTTCGAGTTGTATGGCAGCTATAAGATATAGTGATCAGATCCGGCCGGCTCCGACCAATGTGCTGTCCCCTGTAATAATAAGTGTAAGTGCAAAGTTTTATCGCGACAGCTCAAAAACTGAGGGACTAGTTTGCATACATACAGACAGACAGACAGACAGACAGACAGACAGACAGACGGACGTGGCTAGATCAATTTGTATTGTCATTCTAAGCATACTGGCAGTAACTTTTGGGGGTCTCCGACGCTTCCTTCTATGCGTTACAAACTTCAGGACAAACTTAATATACAATTTTCTTCGAAAAGAGTATAAACAAAACAAAATCAATGAAACTGCAGGCAAATTACGTTTGTGAATTGGTGGTGGCTTTGGCTTTGGCTTTGGCCTGGCTAATAAATGAAATGTTTTATTGCCCGGCAACAGCCAACAACAACAAAACACACAGAGAGTGAGAGAGAGAAAGAGCAAAAACAAATATGGCAGCCACGATAATTGGTCGCCATTTTCGTTTTAGTTTCTGTGTCTGTTACTGTGTCTTTGTCTGTTGCTCTGTTTGTTGCCACTGCAGTCGAAGACACGCGCCAGTGAACAACAACCACAACAACAACCAAACAAACAACAACCACAACAACTGCAACTGTAACTGACAATTGCTGAAATGTTGATTACAACTGACGCCGCAGCAGCAGCAGCTGTTGTTGTTGCTGTTTCTACTGATGATAATGATGATGATGATGATTATGATGATGATAATGATGATGTTGTTGCACTACTACTCACAGCCCGCACCACAAATCTAGGCCCATCGTTTCCGCCAGCTAGCTTTGGCAGGCCCTTTGACTGCACTTAAGTTTAATAAGTGCTAATGAGTTGCACAATGAGGACCAGCATTAAATGCTTGAGCACTTTGCATAAATGGCTTCCGCTGGCGTTGGCAACATTGTAGGCCCAAGAGCACAAACCGCAAATAACACGCATTGACTGATGGCTCAAAAGGCCCACTCAGACAATGTGGATCGTTGGCACTTGGAGCCCTAACCACAGACTGCACAGATCAGCAGTCATAACTCACGACATTTATGTCGCCCTGTCAATCAGTCAGTCAGTCAGTCAGTCCCTCCTTCAGCCAGTCAGTCAGTCAATCGCTGACTCATCTGAGCTCAGCTCATTTTGAGCTGCAGCTGAGAAAAACAGTTACTTTTAAATGTAAAACATGTTTAATTGGAAAAGGTATGGATTTTAATTGAAATTTAATGCATATGATTTTAAAACTAAAACAGTTTACTTGAAATTCAAAAGTAAATGCATTTACTATTTAATATTATAAATGCTTATTATGAAATTTATATTTGCGCTTTTTCAAATAAAATGTCTTTAATTTAACAATAATTATTATTCACTTCCTTATTATAATGTGAAATATTATATTTACATACATATGTCTACAATTCGTTTAATAAATAATAATAAAGGGCTGTTATATTTATATTTAATATGTTTAATCCATCATTTTAATTGGAATAATATTTATTTCAAATATTTTCGTTATATATTGACAATTAAATATTTTACAGTAATTTGCTCATATTTAAAGATAATTTTAATATGGCATTCTTTGAATTGAAACATCAAAACAAATATTTAAATTTAAGTGCAACTCTTCGGATTCCCAACTGTTTTTTTTCTCTGTGTAGTTGCCCCTTTTGCATTGGGGAGGCTCATTAGTGAGGCAGCCAATTAATAAACCAAAATAAATAATTGCACAATTCATTTGGTAATTAGACATGGCTCATAAAGTTGAATTAGGTAAAAGCCAAAAAGTCGATGGCCAAAAGATACGAGCAGGCCAAAAGAGCCAGCAGGCAAAAGTTCTAATGCCACAGCGCGCATTCAAATGAAATGAAATTGGCTAGAAAGCAAAAACAACAAATACAAATTGACTGTATCTCTCTCACACACACACACATACACCTATGTTTGTGTGTGTATGTGTGCGTATAGTCATATTATGTACACGCATATAAACAATTCATTTGTCACACTAAATTTGTTTCAATTCATTTGCTCGAAATGACAAATAATGCGATATAATTACATTTTGTTGGGTTGTTTTCAGCTTGTTGTTGTTTCTTGTTGTTTGTTGCTGTTAATGTTGTTGTTGTTGTTGTTGTTGTAAGCGGACTCGAGGGCGCTCATTAGAGCCCTTGGCGGAGATTTTTTAATGAGATTGTTGCTATTTATGTACGTTTTTCCACAAAAATTGACATAGTGTGTGTGTGTGTGTATAGCTGTAATTATCATTTCCCTTCATCAGCAGCAACGGTGCGTATGAGTGTTCTGCTGCCGACGTCGCTGCTGCTGCGACGCCAACCGCATTTACCGTTCCACTTCAATTACCGCACAATTTGCGCATGCAGAGTCGGGAAAGAAGAAGTGGAAGAAGTGGGCTCTTCATTGACATCGCCTAATTTAAGACAATCACATGAAAAACCCAAAGCAAACGCAAAAGCAACAGACTCCTGAGCAGGGCGGTCCATGTAAAACTGGCGGCTATTAATGAGGCTTGACTGTGGCACTGATCTCGTATTTTGCTGTTGCTTGCGACCGTTGAGGCAAACAGCAGTACGATAGTTCCAATGCGGATTGTGTGTGCCATTTGGAATTGAATGAAAACATATACGACTTTCAGTTACACTTTGCAAACGAAGAATATCGTTGGATATGTGATTACAATTATTTGATTTAGTTACGTTTATACACTCGCTGATATCCTTGCAGCTCTGATCACAAGGGCGCACTCTATCGCTTAATTTTCAAGACTTAAGTCCCAGCAATAATCGGTACAAGTTTCGTTCAGTCGTTATGCTGCCGATGATTCGTAATATCGTTAAGTGGAGCACACTTTCGTTAAGCTGCTGCCGCATTCAATACTTTCTAGTCTAGACACAAGCCAAGCACACTTTGACATGCGCCACCTAGCGGCTTTTGTGTTAACTGCGCCAAATCGCAACTGCTTGAGTTATAAATTAGTCAGCCATGCACTGCTTGTTAGCAGCAGTGAGTGCCGAATCGTTAAATATTAAAAGTTATTATTTAAAAGTCAAGCTGTGTGATAAAACTATATTAATTTTAATTTATAATTATAAAAGCATGGCAATTTTACTGTATTTTAGGATAGCATTAAAAAATTTTAATTAAAAATACAAATATTATTTTATAGCCTGAAGCTTATCTATAATTAATTCCAAGTTTTTCTAATAAATTAATTTATGTTAAAAAAGTGTACTTTTATTATTTAAATCATTTTCTTAGCCAAAATCGTATAGCTATACGAACATTTTGCAGCTGGTGTTTGCTGCTGCATAATCAATAATTTTTAATTTAACATCAATCGCACAATCGTTTCTGTTTCAGCGTAATGACCATTATTATATTTTCAGCATTAACAGGCAATATTCCAACAACAACAACAACAACAACAACAGCAACAGCTACAACAATGGCTATAACAACAATAGCAACAGCTACAAAAAGTCAATTCAATTTTAATGGAGTAGCAATAAAACAGAAAAGCGCAAAAAATTGATATAGCCATGCGGCAGCCTCAGTTACCAGTTGCCAGTTGGCAGTTGGCAGTTGGCAGTTGGCTGGCGAATTGAAGCCAGATCCGCAGCTAACCAACCAAGCAAAGCCGGAGCCAAGTCGGCCAATACAATTTTGCAATTGAAATAAAAATAATTTAAAATCGTTTTCATCAACATCAGGTCTAAAAGAGTTGTGCTGCGATGATAGTCAAAATGCAAGAAATGATTTTGCGGCAATCAGTCAGCGATGACTTACTTCATAATGAACACAATCATCATGATCATAATCAGAATCGCTGGCTGTGGCTATTTGGAATTGATTCGTGGTGAATGCGAATGCAGAATGCAAAATGTAAAATACAAAATGCGAAGGCGAAGGCGAGTCGAGCATTCTGTCCGATTTGCCATCATTTTCATAGCCAATTGCATGCTTTTGACCACTGCACTCTGCCCACTCTCTCCCCCTCTCTCTCCACCCCTCTCACTCACTCACTCTTGCGCTCTCTCGCTCTCTGGTCTTTGTCGAGCCCGACGATTTTCTTAATACGAAACGTGCCTGCTTGCCTGATGCGCCGTGTCCAATTATATAGTTCGCTTATTGTAGGGTATGCTAAATCGTACAGAAAGTTTAAGCTTAAACTTTTGCCGCATTCGCATCATTCGCTCGAATTAATCTTTTTGCGCGTTCTCAGTTTGCAGTTCGCAGTTCTCAGCGTTTTCAGCCTATCGTTTTACTCGCTTTGCGGTTAAATTGTCTTGCGAAAGAAAACCAATTTCAATTTCAAACAAAACGTTTTGTGCAAATTACGCAAAGGTTTTTACTCGCTACGTGTTGCATCATCATCATCAGCATCAGCATCAGCATCATCATCAGCAGCTCTCAAAGATGGAGTTGAAAGATCTGCAACAAATGGTCGGAAGTGTTTTTGCTGATTGCCAGTTGCTCATTTTGTCGGTTAAAGGTCTCCCTCTCTCTCTCTCTCTCTCTCTCTCTCTCTCTCACTCTCACTCGATCGATCTTTCGATTCACGGAAACGATCAACGAGAATGATTTATGAGCGATCTAATGAAGAGACGCCAACAAAAGGAAAAGTCCCATGACCATATGCTCACGGTTGCAACATGTGGTACAATTGTACCAAAAGCGGTACATTCCTAATACGTTGGTACATCGCATTTGTTTATTCAAAATGGTACACCTTTTAATATGCTTAGTTATTTCTCATTTCAAAGTGTAAAATAATAAGTAAAGTGTATTAAATTCTTTACACGCACCACAAAAAAGACTTTTAAGCATAAAGAAAACTAATGTTTTTGTTGTATATGAAAAAGTGCCTTCAATAGTGGCTTTTAGTTCAAAGAAAACAAAAAGCTCAGACTTCGAATAACTTCAATTACAAATCTATACTTTAGTTCAATTGTTTTTTTTTTATAAATTTAAAAAACATATAAAGTTTGTACACACTTTTTTAATTGTACACAATAGATGCTCTTCATCCCTCTCTCTCTCTCTCTCTCTCTCTCTCTCTCTCTCTCTCTCTCTCTCTCTCTCTCTCCCTCTCTGTCTGTCTTTCTCTCTATTTTTCCCGCTCTCTGCTTGAATGACAAATCGATTTCAAATTGTTGCAGCCTGTCTCTCAGTTGGCAATTAGCTCTATAAACAATAACACCCACCTTTCTCATATCTTTTGATAAATGAGCCCAAACTGTTTTCGATATGTGTGTTTTAATGCTGTGCAACGCGACCCACAATTTGCTGCACAGCATTATCAAATTGATAATTTGCCCCTTTGTCAACACTCGCACACAGAAAATGGGCGCCAGCCAAGCGCATCCCCATTCCTCTGACCCCTGACCCCTGACCCCTTCCCTACCTCTGCTCTCTGGCACATCCGGTGTCTTCAGTTGTTGTCTTTGATAAGTTCTTGATGCGCCGCTGACTTGTCTGTCATATTATCATGTTAGCTTGTCAAAAGCGCCAGCCAATTATTATTATTATGGCCAGTGAGTGTTTTGTTTGGCTATTGTGGCTATTGTGTGTGGGCTTTGGCTATTGGATTTGGCTTTGACTTTTGACTGGGTTTATTTATGAGCTTTATGGCTGCTGGCCGTGATTAATGTGTGTGCGTGTGAGAGAGAGAGATAGAGAGAGAGAGAGAGAGCGATCGTCGCGTATGAATATTAAACTTTGCTTTGGCCAATGGCCATTTAAAAGCGACATAAATTAGCCGCCGGCTAAGCCCCCAAATCTAAATACATTAACACAAATCGTTCGTTGCATTCGGGTCCCCCAGTTTGTCGCGCAGTTCCAGTTCCAGTCCCAGTGCCAGTCTCTCTGCTTATCGATGCTTGTAAATGTCTCAACTATTTGTTAAATGCTAAAGCGACACGCTCATAATGGAAATGACAACTTAACAGCAACGACGGCGACTCCAACAACAACAACAACAGCTGAAGCTATGGCAGAAATGTTAAAAGGCTCGGTCAAGTGGCCAGGCTCAGGCATTGGGACATCGATGCCCCCTTCCCCTTCCCCCTTGCAGACCCCCCCCCCTCGCACACACATCAACGAAGCTGACGCTGTTGTGATAACTGTATTGAGAGTGTCATTAACATTTTGATTGGTTTGGCAGACACAACGCTGCACCGAAGTGGACTTCCAACCAGGCAGCACAGCGAACACAGCGAACAGGCTCTCATATTATCAGCGCACAAGGCATGCACATCATTTGTTAAATAAAGTAGACTCTCTGCAGTCGTGCACAGAGAAAATTCAATTAGCTAATTCAGTTTTGCTTATTTATGAAATCTAGTAAATTCAAATAAATATTTAGCTGGTGCACATAATGACTTATCTGTAATGGCAAATCACAAATTGGGCAATTTAACTCTTTTAAAAAAGTCGCAATATATTTAATTAAATTTTAATAAATATAAAAAAAGGGTTGTTCACATTTGTCATAGTTAATTTGATAGTTTATCTAATCATAATTGACTAAAGAGCCTAAAAAGTTAGATTTTGTGCATAAAGTTAGATCTTCTGGTTCCCCATAAACCTAATTTAGATCTTAGTGAAATTTTCAAATATTTATTTGCAATACTACTCAAAACATTTGCAAATTAGACAAATTTATTAGTTATTGTAAAAAAGTTCATTAGCTGATTTAGCCAATAATTGGATCGTAAAACCACTGCATTTCTTATGTTCTTTGGGTAACTTGACTCACCTTTTCTCCCAGTGTACATATACAACTGTATAGCACTCCTGCACTGGACAGCAGGCGAAGGCTTGTGCGAGGCAATTAATCAAGGCGACGTTTTTGCATTCAAAATGAAAACACCTTTTTAGCAGCAGCAGCAGCAGCAGCCGCATCAGCAGCAGCCGCAATAACAGCAACAACAACAATCAGAACAACGTCGTCAATCAGTATCTGTTGACAACGGCAGCCTGGAAGCCATTTACAGTATGTGCCAGCTCCAAATGCCAGGGCGAAGGCGAAGGCGGGGCAGGCAACGCGGCGTATGCGTGATTCGGGATACGTTATTGGTGATTCGTGTGGCGCTTTACGTTTAAAACTTTAAAGTGCTCTGGCGCTGGCGCTGGCGAAATTAAAAAGCGTCAATTTGTCACACGTGGCCAGGTCAGACTCCGACTCAGATTCAGACCCAGAGCAGCATATCCCATATCCCACATCCCATCCCTCGACGTCATTAAGAGCGCTTTGTGTTTAATTGCTGGTTGCTGGCTGCCTGCGAAGCCACTTGGCACACTTTTGTCGCCTGTTGTCTAAGTTATTAACTGCGCTTGCAATCCATTAAGTGAGCAATTGGACGACAATGCCAACTGCGAGTGGGCGTACTGCAAATGCACCACTGACAGCCCCCATTCCCCTCCACAGGCTACATACACATCAGATACATCAGACTTTGTCACTTGGCTGCCGATTGTTGTTGTCCTTAATGGTTCTTTATGTGCTCCTAAAAGCATTCACACTGGACACATGCATAAATTCACTTCAAATGTGTGTCTACTCAGATACTTACATATATGTACATATATGACTGATTGTAATTTCTGATCAGAGCTTGAGACAGTTCAGTTTTATACACAATTTCCCAATTTTTAATTGTTTTGGGAAAAGGCGGCCAGAAAAAATGAAAATATTCATTTTTTACACGGAACTTGGTTTTTGCTTTTGTCGCCGGCGCACTTGAAAAATGATTGCGAGTCATTTATAATATTTTGCATCATCAATCCGTTTGGGAACGTGCAATTCCAGAATCTGAACAATTGTTTTTTTAGTGCATATGCAAATTGAATTGAAACATTCCGAACTGCTAATGAGCTGCGCTGAACAAATACTTAAATACATTTTAATTAGCATTTAAAATGCGTATTAAGCAAAAAGCTTTTAAGAAATCACAGCAGCAACAACAACAGCAACAAACAATAACAGCACAAAGCGAAGCAACGAGTCAGCCTGAAATCGATGTATCAAAATATGAGAGGAAAGCCTCGCTCGTTCATTAACAAGCGCGTCAAACTGATAAGGATGCTGCAAGATGTGAGCGAGAGAGAGAGAGGGATACAGAGAGAGGGAGAGAGGGAGAGGTAAACAGGTCACAATGCTAATTGATTGCAGCGACGTTGCTGCAGCAACGTGGGCTATAAAATTATTGAAGCCACCGCCAGAGGAGAGCAGGAGACACGCATTTCTCGTCTCGATAAGCAAATTGCGCTCCCAAAGGTGACTCACGCAACGAGCACGAGCAGCACACACACACACACACACACACACACACACACACACACACACACACACACACACACACAGGTAGAAGGCAGCAGAAGAAGTGACCCGAGCAGAACTGGCAGCGTCTATCTAATGCACTAGGGTTCGAGATTTGAGGCTTGAGGTTCGCTCGGCTGCCCTCGCAGATTAAGCAATTAACTTGGCTAGTTGAGATAAGACACTCACACTAACAGCTAACAACTACTCCCAAAGAGGTGTCGCTTTATGTGGATGATTTTAATATATGCACTAAGAAAAATAACAGTAGCTTTATACCTAATGCAAATATAACTAAAATGATAATTCCACAAAATGGGTAAAATTCTCTACAAATTCTACAAAATCAATTTATTTTCCAAGAAATAAAAAAACTAAAAACTTTGGGTTAACAATCGAGGCAAGGAGTTTTCTACTATCAAAAGAATTCGGCGTTTAATGAATATTATAATCATAATATATATAATATTTTAGACAATGTAAATAACAATATGTAAAATTCTCAAGGCGACGTTTTTGCATTCAAAATGAAAACACCTTTTTAGCAGCAGCAGCAGCAGCAGCCGCATCAGCAGCAGCCGCAATAACAGCAACAACAACAATCAGAACAACGTCGTCAATCAGTATCTGTTGACAACGGCAGCCTGGAAGCCATTTACAGTATGTGCCAGCTCCAAATGCCAGGGCGAAGGCGAAGGCGGGGCAGGCAACGCGGCGTATGCGTGATTCGGGATACGTTATTGGTGATTCGTGTGGCGCTTTACGTTTAAAACTTTAAAGTGCTCTGGCGCTGGCGCTGGCGAAATTAAAAAGCGTCAATTTGTCACACGTGGCCAGGTCAGACTCCGACTCAGATTCAGACCCAGAGCAGCATATCCCATATCCCACATCCCATCCCTCGACGTCATTAAGAGCGCTTTGTGTTTAATTGCTGGTTGCTGGCTGCCTGCGAAGCCACTTGGCACACTTTTGTCGCCTGTTGTCTAAGTTATTAACTGCGCTTGCAATCCATTAAGTGAGCAATTGGACGACAATGCCAACTGCGAGTGGGCGTACTGCAAATGCACCACTGACAGCCCCCATTCCCCTCCACAGGCTACATACACATCAGATACATCAGACTTTGTCACTTGGCTGCCGATTGTTGTTGTCCTTAATGGTTCTTTATGTGCTCCTAAAAGCATTCACACTGGACACATGCATAAATTCACTTCAAATGTGTGTCTACTCAGATACTTACATATATGTACATATATGACTGATTGTAATTTCTGATCAGAGCTTGAGACAGTTCAGTTTTATACACAATTTCCCAATCGTTCGCTTTTCACCTAGATTGCTTGTTTTTGCGCTAAACACAATCGACACATCTAGTTCTGATACTTCGGAATTACTTAAGCTTTTAATTAATTGTCTAATGCAAAATAATCAAAGCTTGCAAACAGCTCTCATAAGCTAAACAGAAGATATTGCTCGACTTTGGAATGCTGTCTAGCTAGTTAGACAATACTCTTTTTTCGCATAGCTATGATAATAAGGTATCAATTAGCTCTATCACAAAACTGACCAAGGCGATGCAGAACTTCATATAAAACCTCTGTTGGGAAAGTTTCCCTCAACAGTTGCCAAACGGAATCTTTGCTAAACACACAGCTGCAAAATGGGTTTGATTACAATCGACTCTACTACTAGAGGACATGAACAAAACTGCCTCGGGATCGAAAATCTGATCAGTTTTGACAAAGTTATGGGAGTTTCAAATGTTGGGAAGGCATTTCAAGGAACTTAGGAAAGCTTGTGGCTTGCTTTTGATAGAAAATCGTAATATCCCAAGTGCTTCAGATTAAGATGCAGATTTTAGAGGTCAAACCATGATTAAAACTGCCTCGGAATCTAAAATCTGATCAGTTTTGACATATTTATGGGAGTATTAAATGTTGGAAGGGCATTTCTAAGGTTTCGTCTTATCGTGGCTTGTTTTTGAAAGGAAATATAAATACTGTACTCTATTTGTGTCTGTCGATCCTTAGATCAAATCAGTCTATTCGGTTAGCAATCCAGTTTGCAGAAAGCTGAACGATTTTATACGCAAACAGATTCGCATTGGACCACCGAATGGAGTCAATGGCAAAGATGTGAGTAGATCAGCTATTAATGATGTTCATGGTGATACGATGGCCATGATTCCCTCACTGCACCGCCAAAAGCATGTCGAGGAGTTATTCGTGGACTTCATGTAGTAGTCAACTGGGAGCTGGCAAGCAATTCGAGCTGGCCAAGAAGAGGAACCTGAGCACTCTGCAGCTAACTGCCCACATGAGGACCTTGCTTATAGATGGATTTAAGACGAGTGCTTCCGCCTTGGCCCCCACGATGTCACAATACAAAAGCGACTGTGGGGTTTCATCGGGTTTGAGAAGCTCACCGAGCTGCCTTTCCTGGATGAATGTGTGCATGGTGAGTATTAGGGAAGCTATGCTGCATGGCTACTGCAACTGATCATCACCTTAGCAGAGGTACTTCGACTCTTTCCACCAGTTCCGCAAAGCAACAAGCTGTGTACCAAGTCTATCGAGTTGTCCAACAGAACCGGAGCTATCGATGTGCCGAGCTCCTGCTTACGGATTACTTCCCAGGCAAGATCATCAATCCAAAGACTTCGCAAGAACTATTGGTTAAAGCCCACTGGCCTTGATGCGAGATTGGAGGTAATGATAATGCTTTGCACTGCCTAATATTAAAATGTAATCAAATTGATAGATGAACCTCTGGCATGTCCAAGTGAAATTAGTTTTAGGAAGTCGGAAACATTACTTAAACAAAACTCAATTGCAAAAGAGTTCATAAAGCAAACCAAAACTTCTGCTATCTGCTAGAAAAACGTCTTTACAGCTTTAAAATATTATAGTGCGACTATGACTGTCTAAGTAATGAGTGTTTGTCACTGAAGTTGTACTTGTGACTGTAGTTATTGTTGTGCCTTGGGTCTTGGGACTTAGTGTTGCAGCGTCACCTGCAAGTTTGCAGAGGGAAAACCAGCTTCATATGTCAGTCAGCCGAAGGCAGTTTGAGTTAGTGCCTGTCCCTCAGCTCCAGGATGTGCTGGTCCTTCAGCTTGTTTGCTGCCTCAGTATCCAGACACACACAATACCTTTACTAAGCTGCCTGGACCTGCTCCATTTGAAATTAATGAACTGTGATTCACGGCTCCCGTTCTGTTGGTCCGCAGGGTGCTGGATTTTTTAATTTCAACTAAAAAGCATGTTCGGATGATGAACGAGACAGACTCAGAACCAGAGTCAGATTCAGAGGCAGAGCCACAGTCAGATCCCTGGCCCGCCACCATTGCCATTTTTAATTGTTTTGGGAAAAGGCGGCCAGAAAAAATGAAAATATTCATTTTTTACACG
Organism: Drosophila flavopinicola; assembly: GCA_035042425.1. Lineage (NCBI taxonomy): Eukaryota > Metazoa > Arthropoda > Insecta > Diptera > Drosophilidae > Drosophila > Drosophila flavopinicola. Next base: position 207,639 of record JAWNLL010000340.1, read on the forward strand.
GAACTTGGTTTTTGCTTTTGTCGCCGGCGCACTTGAAAAATGATTGCGAGTCATTTATAATATTTTGCATCATCAATCCGTTTGGGAACGTGCAATTCCAGAATCTGAACAATTGTTTTTTTAGTGCATATGCAAATTGAATTGAAACATTCCGAACTGCTAATGAGCTGCGCTGAACAAATACTTAAATACATTTTAATTAGCATTTAAAATGCGTATTAAGCAAAAAGCTTTTAAGAAATCACAGCAGCAACAACAACAGCAACAAACAATAACAGCACAAAGCGAAGCAACGAGTCAGCCTGAAATCGATGTATCAAAATATGAGAGGAAAGCCTCGCTCGTTCATTAACAAGCGCGTCAAACTGATAAGGATGCTGCAAGATGTGAGCGAGAGAGAGAGAGGGATACAGAGAGAGGGAGAGAGGGAGAGGTAAACAGGTCACAATGCTAATTGATTGCAGCGACGTTGCTGCAGCAACGTGGGCTATAAAATTATTGAAGCCACCGCCAGAGGAGAGCAGGAGACACGCATTTCTCGTCTCGATAAGCAAATTGCGCTCCCAAAGGTGACTCACGCAACGAGCACGAGCAGCACACACACACACACACACACACACACACACACACACACACACACACACACACACACACAGGTAGAAGGCAGCAGAAGAAGTGACCCGAGCAGAACTGGCAGCGTCTATCTAATGCACTAGGGTTCGAGATTTGAGGCTTGAGGTTCGCTCGGCTGCCCTCGCAGATTAAGCAATTAACTTGGCTAGTTGAGATAAGACACTCACACTAACAGCTAACAACTACTTCCAAAGAGGTGTCGCTTTATGTGGATGATTTTAATATATGCACTAAGAAAAATAACAGTAGCTTTATACCTAAAGCAAATATAACTAAAATGATAATTCCACAAAATGGGTAAAATTCTCTACAAATTCTACAAAATTTTTTTCCAAGAAATAATAAGCTAAAAACTTTGGGTTAACAATCGAGGCAAGGAGTTTTCTACTATCAAAAGAATTCGGCGTTTAATGAATATTATAATCATAATATATATAATATTTTAGACAATGTAAATAACAATACGCAAAACTTTGTATAATATCAGAATAAAATAAGCTTGATATTTGCATTTTTATTTTTTTTATTACTCAATATGTAAAGTTTTGTATAATATCAGAGTAAAATAAAATTTGTATTTCCAACAAAGAAAATTTGCATTGGTTTGAATACGTATTCAATAATTTTATACAAATATTTCTATTGCGCTCAATCAACCACTTTTTCCACAATGGTATGCATACTTTATTTTCAGTGTACATATTCATTTATATATATTTTTCTTCAAGCGTTTATCATGCATTTCTTTTTTTAGCCAGTTTGCGTATGCAAATGAAAAAGTGTCGTGAGCTCGATTTGAAATCATAATTCAGAAATACCATTTTTATGTATAGAAACTTTTAACGCGATCATTTTCGATCGTTTCTGTGCATTTTGATGAGCTTTTAATGTTATAATTTACTTTCCAAATATTTAACGTAAATATATGTATATACAGGTGTTGACTTTGTGCTTCTTATGTGGGCGTTGAAAAGACTTAAATGAATGAGAGCGATAGATCGGCATTTTTTTACGAGCGTAACTGATTTAATTAGTTTTATGCCTCAAAAAGCCGTAAAACACTGGAAACCCCTTAACACACATACACATATAGCCCAAAACAAAGCTGTTATACAAATTAGTGAAATGTGCCAAAAAACAATGTATAAGCTTTTAAGAGCACACAACTCAGAGTCAGGCACAAATTTATGAATCACATATCATGCCCGTACAAGCACCCCAAACAATCTCCCTTTCTTCCTTCCCCTCTTTCACTCGCGCCCACTTGAGGCAATAAAAATCATGGCTACCCCTGCTACCCGCTAAACCAGCTAAGTAGGATCCATAAATATTGCAGCTAATCGCACGTACTCAAAGCGAAGAACAACAACGGAAATTGTTTGTAATCATACGAAAATTGCCTACAAATGAACTGCTTAACGGCGTGTCGCACATTTCAAAGGCACCCCAATCCCAATCCTAACCAGAATCCCAACCGGAATCTTAGCCCCCTCCCCGAAACCCAAACCATAACAACCCCATTGTATTCCATTTAACCCGGCCCGAAAACTGTGCCAAACTTGCGTTTGTGGCGGCCAAACAAGAACAACGGGCATAACTTTCTCTAAATACCCTGTGTACTTAAGCATAAGCCCTATATCAGATAGAGATTATGATGAACTAATAATACAGATTTTAATACTAACTAGACTCAGCAAAACTATATAATATTCATATATAGCTTTTCGCTATACTAAGTACACAACTAATACAATATATACATTTTTTTATTTATAACCCATTAACTTTTAGTTACACCAAGTACAGAACTAATACACCCCATGCATACACATGCCAGACAGGGTATGGAAACAATCGCAGGCTGAAATTGCGCGAGGAGCATATTTAATTTATAAAACGACCAAAATGGCGCGCACAAAATTGTGGAAGGGGGGCTCTAAGGCAGCTAAGGCTTGGTGGCAAGTGCCCCTTGAGGCAGCTACTAAGGGTGCCCCACAGATGGAATCGGTTACTTATTAAAAATGCCCATATTGCATAGAATATGCATGTGGCATGAAGAAAAGTGCGTGTGGCTGCATAAAAATCACTGAATCCGGCGGAGAATGGCTGAGAAATTAATTAGGAACACTCTCTTATGCAACGATTATTATGCTCCACGAAATAAAAGTTTGTTTGCCCCACTTACCATTATAACAATTAAGAGACGAATTTAGCTTTTTTTCGGGGGTCGTACTCCTTTTAGCAGATGGCAATTTAATTTGATTAGAATGTGTGATATGAGAATAATAAATGTAAATATTTTGCTAGATTAGTGGGTAAAAAGCAGGTATCTATTAAAAACACTAAAAAATTCAGCTTTACCTGGCTTTAATCAGGTTTCAGTAAGGACAATATACAAAATTTTAATAGAAAAACTGTCCAAATACAGCTTAGAAAGTTTAGAGCTGAGTTCCCAGACATTTTGATATGCTAGTATAAGGAAGGAGAGAAAAAGATGCTACAATGTTATTTATAAGTATACTCCTTTATTATGAAGCCTTTTGGCCAGAAATGATCCACAAATTAAGAACTTCAGACGGAAAACTTAATTTAAAAATGAAAATTCTCTTTCTTATCAAGTTGTAATTAATTGAGAACCTTAAAACCATAGTTAAAGAATTCAACAAAAAATTGGACTAGTAAAATGTGCATATTAAAATATTGCAATATTAAATAAATAAAAACTTTTCAAAAAATATCAAATTTTTTATGTATATACTTCAGAATAATATGTAACTATAAAAGTTATATAGCAAAAAATATATATATACCTACGACATAGATAGATCAAATTAAAGCAAAAATCTAAGATTTAGTAGACAACCAAATTAATCTGAAATTTAATATTATTTAAGAGTTCAAACTAAAAAAACCTTACCTCATGTTTACAAATATGTTCCAATTGAAATGCTAAGGACCATTTAAGAATCTCAGCAGCTGACTATTCGCATCGCCTGCCCTTCAACCAAATCAGTGCTCTATAAGGCTCGCCTCGAGCTCATCGATGTTTAACAGGTCAAGCTTTCAAGAAGTTAGCAAAAGTAGCAAACATCTTCCCCACCCACACACACACACACACACACAATGTGGATTAAATAATTAATGTGTTAATTTATCGCTTAGCAAATTGTGTGGTCAATTCACTAACAAAATCACGCATAGACCCAAACATCCTGGCAGATGCTCCTGCCCCCAAATCGAAGTCAAGTGCGGACAGGCGAAAAGAATTCCGGCAAGCAATCACGATGGGGCTCAGGGCTCAAGAAAGTGCTCCACGTGTTGAGGGAAATCACACAAATGCTAAAGAGACCAAGAAATCCAAACACACACACACACACACAGAGAGAGACTGTCACTGTCTCCATCTCTGTCACACTGTCACTGTCCCTGTCCCTGTCTCTGTCTGCGACGTTTCGTGGGCATTTGAAAGAGATTCGCATAAAGGTAAAACTGTCACCAATAATAGCGCTCCACTGGCCGCACATAAAAACAGCTCGCGCCACGCTGGACAGAGACGGCCATAATCAGTATTGGCAATTGAAGTGACATTTGCGCAATGCCCCCAGCCCCACCGCCCCCAACAGTTGCCACACCCACCAGCTGATTGCGAGGCTACCATTTGTATATGAGGCGAATAAAAATGCATATCAAATGAAGCTGCAGCGAGCAGCGAACCATTTGGAGGCACTTGCGCACAACTTTGCTGCTGAATATTCCATGAAGTTGCCAATAAAGTCAAGTGGCAAGTCCTGCAAATGGAGCCCGGAGCACAGTTGGCTCCTGCTGCTGCTGCTGTTGTTGACTGCAGCAAGCTGCTGCATACTAATTTTGCCTGCCCCTGCCCCACCCGACTGCCCCACCACTGTCCTGCATTGTGGTGGCATCTTGGCCTCATTTTGTATTCATACCAAGCACCAATTTCTCGTTGCTGTTGTTGTTGTTGTTGCTATTGCAGTTATTGTTGTCTTGTTATTGCTGCTGCTGTTGTTGTTGTTGTGCCTGCTATTAACTGAAATAAAAGTAAAAATGCAATAAAAATGTGGCCCGCCTCTTATTTTGCATTAAAATTGCATTGCAATTGCCCAAGTCAAGACCTGTGCTGTTGTTGTTGTTGCTATTGTTGCTGTTGCTGTTTTATTATGGCAATTGTTGCTCGTTTCTGTTGCTGTTGCTGTTGTTGCTGCTCAAATGAAATCCAATTAGTTGGCTACAAGGCCTACGAACAACGTCGATGGCGATGCGTCGTGACTTGCAAAGTCCTTTTGTGTCTGAATGGTAGTGTATGTGTGTGTTAGTGTGTGTGTGTGTGTGTGTGTGTGTGTGGGTCTATGACTCTGTATGTAGATGCATACACTGGCAGAAAACAGAAGTGCTCAATCATCATATGATAATAAGGTAAGCTATGCTCTGGAAGTCTAGCTATCAAAGTTCCTTGGAAAACTGCATAATTTAGTTATAGGGCTCATTTGAAAAACTTCAAAACTTAGAGTTTTCAAAGAATTTAATTAATTTTATTAATGAGCCTAACAATTTTAAATACACATTTTAATGAGCCTAAACATTCTTAATAAAGAACTTCACGCAGCTTTTATATCTAAACATATAAAACAGATGCACATCAAATTAAAATACATAAAATAAATATATTACATTCATAAAGTAAGACTATTGATTCACTAATTACTTCCACAATTAAAAAGGTAATGCCCTATTTTTCATATTTGCATTTGTAATTTCTAAGAGCTGAAAGCAATTATTTCCAATCGATTTGATAGCTTTTGGTTAATTTGGATTGTTTTGCAATTGTTATTTGCGATTTACAGTTGCCGACAAAGAAAGCGAAAATTAATTGACATTGACTTTGACTTTGACTTTGAGAAGACAGCGAGACGAGACTAAGATAACCATAGATAATATAACTGTTTGTGAGAGAGAGAGAGAGAGAGAGAGTGGACAGCTTACCAGAGAAGATCAGTGCAGATAGCAAAGAGCGAATATTTACAGTTAAATTACAGCTTTGCTGCTGATGAGCGTAGTTATCTACGTAAGCATACAAAACAGTTACGTTAATTTACTATTAAATATAATTTATTTTTAACAAATTTTAATAGTTATTTAGTTTAAAGTGATTACCATTTATAATTCGAATGCAACCAACAATTTAAATATTTGTTATTTGTGTATGGTATTTGAGATTATATATAGCAAAGTGATGGCCAAAATACACTGATATGAAATCGAAACTTATCGATAACTTTGGAACGGGACGAGTTATCGATCAAATTAAACAAACTTCATTATACCAGGGACTATGGGTTCAGGCTATAAAAACATATAAGGCTTCAGAAAAACAGCATACTTCATAGTTAATGTTATTTGTCGCTCAGTGTAGAATGAGATGATGTGTGTGTGTGTGTGTGTGTGTGTGTTTGTGTGTGTGTGTGTGGCTCACGCGCTCAATTGAATATGCAGTAATTGCGCGTTTCATTGTTGGCCATGATTTTGCATGGCTGCTACCAAAAAGCGTTGCCTAAGTGCAAAATTGAATTTTTGTGATTAATTTTTGGGTTGCTGCCGCACACACACCGAACGAGGAAAAGTTGCCAATGATCAAATGGAACCTAGAAAGGAAAGTACATCAGCTGCCTCTGCCTCTCCCTCTCCCTCTCTCTCTACCTCTCTCTCTGTCTCTGTCTAATTCGATTCTACAGCAATGTGTGTACATGGCACATGCCAACATATCAGGAGGAGCAGCAGCGGGAGCTTCTTAGCTCTCATTCGATGGCACAATCAAGACGCGGCATTCCAGCTCCGGCTGCCACCTGAGCCGGACCCGTGCTCAAGGCCAAGACTCGGCAATAAAACTGTCAATTAACCTTTAAGTGAACTCAGGACTGAGCCAGAGATGCCAGCAGCCAGCAGGAAAAGATGCTGAACAAAATAATTTCCATTTGCATAGCACAGCACAGAGTTGTTGGATTGGTAGGGGGCGGGGCGGGGCGGGGCAGGAGGCGGAAGGCGGAAGGCGGGGTATATCTTATCGCCGACTGCCAGAATGCCAGGCGAAAGATAGCAGCGAGGCACATTTTGCGCTGGCGCTAATAGAGAGCTCACAGCGCCTGTCAATGGACGGCGGACATGAGGAAAAGCCGCAGGAAAGTGGACCACAGGCTAAGACAAAAGCCAACCAACCAGCCAACACACACACACACACACAGAGAGAGACAACACCCTGCCGCACACCCACCGCACCCCGTCGCTTTGTGAACTCAAACTGACAAAACGCTGCTATTTCCAATTGTGCTATTAATCTGCCACATTTGCACTGCTCCCGGCCATGCGCTTTCCTGCTCGCACACACACCCGTACACACACACACACACACCCGTACACACACACAGAGAGAGAGTCGCCGTCTCGGTCCGGCGGGAATGAGACGCTTGGCTAAACCGAAAATAGCAACAATCAAAATGAAAATACATTCTCTTCATGCGCTCGTCTATGCGTAATAAAAACCCCAAAAGCAAAACGTTTTCCATTTAAAATGTCGTCGCAAATGCAAAAGCGCAGCTGCCCCCCTCCCCCTCTTCTGCTCCAGCTGACTCCAACAGCGCTAGCAGCAGCAGCAGCAGCAGCCAATGGCAGCGAGGCAGCGTTACGCCCACTGCGTCAATTGCTGGCCAGTGCTGCCCAGCAGCGCACAGAGCCAAACCAGTTTCTTTCTCAGCGAGCGCATGTGCGCCAGAGAGAGAGAGAGAGAGCGAGAGAGAGCGCGCGCGCGTGAGCTGTGCAAGCGAGACGGCAGTGCGGCCTGGGGCGGGCCAACCAGGGAGCAGCAAGTGCAGCCCAGCAGCGGGCGGATGCGAGGCTAGCGTTTATTATGGTAGGTTAGGTTCAAACAAGGTGGCAAACAGGCTCGTTAACGTTAACCAAATAGGAAGGAAGCAGCGACGCTGGCAGCAGCAGCAGAGCGCAGCAGCAAAGCGCTGCCGGCGTCAACGGAACTGGTTTTACTTGTTTATATATATGTATATTTATATAGCTGCCAGCGGGGTGGCTGCTGCTGCTGCTGCCTCTGGGCTCGTTTTATAGTATATGAGATCAAGCTGAGCAGCAGCAGCGACAGAGCGACTACGGCAGAGAGTCAGTCCGTCGGCATATTTTGGGTTTGCATTTATGAAAAGCGTTTACGGCCGCCAGCACGCGCCCGCTGCCAGCACGGAATTTGCACAGATCTCGCAGTCAATTTGTCGATGTCGCCTGTCGCTTGTCGTTTGTCGCTTGTCGCTTGTCGTTTGTCGTTTGTCGGTTAGCGAGTGCTTTGTCGTCGCGTCAATGAGCCACGCTAATTAAAGTGTCTTGCGCAAAACAAATTATTAAATATTTAACAAAAATAGATAAGCCCAGACCAGAAGTGTTGTGTGTGAACTATTTGGAAGAGTTCAAGTTCAAATTGGCGCCACTAGCCAGCACTAGCCAGCACATCATGTCCAGCCACGAGGAGGATGAGCACGAGCACGGCGACGATGTCGAGGAGGAGCAGGAGATACATGTCGATGTCGATTCCGATTCGCGCATGTCCTGCGGCAGTGGCTCCGATGTGGATATGGACAACGCCAGTTGCTACGACGAGTCCGAGACTCCGCTCAGGTAAAACATATCAATTCGAATACAAATTATCTTCTATGCTCCTGCCACAAAGAGCGTATTCAAAGAACTTAAACATTGTCTGGCCAACACATAAAGGCCATTTGAATAACTAACTAGATTCGATCTGCTTTCATTCATATCATTTGGGCTTGGCGTGAACAAACCGCTTAAACACTAATAAATTACCGCTGCGGCAGCCCGAAAGAAAACTTCCTGAATTAAAAGACAGAGTACCAGACGACTGGGCAATAGGGAAGAGGGGATTGGGGGACTGGGGAACTGGGGGATTGGGTATTAGGTATTGGGTATTGGGGCACTGGGGAGAACCGATGATAAAACGCACATTAGCAAGGCGCCAAAAGCGGCCACTGATAACAATGCCCAAATGGGTCTAAACGAGTTCGAGACAAAGCCGCAGTCGGAGCTTTATTGGATTAACATTTTAATAGAGAGCGCGCTATAAAAATCCTATAAAAATGCCCGCTCAAAGGAATGCGCCCACAGAGTAAGAGAGAAAGAGAGAGAGAGAGAGAGGGAGAGAGAAACTGAAAGACAGAATTCAAATCGTGCCATATGATAAATACAACGAGTTTAGGCCGACTTTTCAATATACAGTCGAACATCTCTAAGTCGAACCTTCATCTGCCACAAAATAAGGTCGAGTTATAGAACTTTGAGTTAGAGAACAGCCATAAATATATTCGGAACACAAAATATAGTTATTATATGAACGAATTTATTTGGTTTTCCAAAACATCTGAAGCAAACTCCACAAATTGCTTTATATTTAATCTGAAACGATACTTAAATTTATTGTGTGTTTATACAACTCAAATTTTCAATTAAAATTCGGTTAATGTAAGAATTGTTCAAACTAATAGGGGAATTCGAGTTAGACAAAGAAATCTCTAAGGTTTTGGATTACGGTTAGTTTGGAAATCTCTACAAAAATCCGTTAGGGACACAGAACTTTGAATTTATATGTCTTATTTGGCAACTCTAATATTATACTTCGAATGTTAATTGTTTATGGCTGACAGAAGTGAGATATGTTAATGGAGCTGTTGGTAAATGGAAACAACAACAACAAACGCAGTATGCTCATAACTTTTGAAACCTCTAAAGATAATAATCCAATAGATTATATTATTTTTGAAAATTAAGTTACGTAAATCTACCTGGGATTTGAAACAAATCCAGATAGATTCCTATGTCAGCGACGATTGGAATTGGTTTGAGAATACTGTGTCACACAGGATGGAGACAAAATTGTATAGAAAATGCCACTTATAGCGGTTCGACTTTGAGTCATTTGACTGTAGTTTGTTAATTTGGGAAAGTGTTCGCTAGTTGATTTGAAATCACTTTTATTTAGTCTGCTGAATGATCGTGACTCTGTCTGCTGCTGATTTATAGAACCCACCGAAATCAAATGGCGCGACTCGCATTTGCATAATTACTTAATTTGCCAAGAGTCAACGCGAAATGTTACGCATACGCCGCGTACGCCGTATTACGACGGCATCAGAAAACATGATTTCTGCGTGTTTGCGGGCCAATACTTTGCGCCTTATCTCAGCAGCAGCAAATGTGGCAGCAGCAGCAACAACTACATACACTGGCCGTCAAATATATGTTGACATGTTGCGAATTTATTTATTTTTTTAATTTTATTTTGAAGCTATGCTTTGCAAAAATTTTAATAAATGTGGGAATAATTTGTGAAAAAATGCATAAGGGAAAGTTTGTCAACAGACATATGTTGGCCAGTGTACGATATGTTGTGCGTGGGCAACTCGGCTCGAAATTTAGCTGGCAGCATTAATTAATAATTTGTTCTCTCGCTCTGGCTGCTTATCGTGCGACACTTTTAATATTAATGAGCCAACAACAACAACAATTTTACCTCTCTCCAGCGAATCGCTGCAATCGGAACAGACGCGCTCCTCGTCCAGCGAGAATCTGCCCTTCAGCATATCGCGGCTGCTGTCCAAGCCCTTCGAGACGAACAACAACAATAACAACAACAACAACAGCATCAACAGCCACAGCATACAGCACAACAACAGCAGCCCCAACCACAACAACAACAACAATAACAATAACAGCAGCTCGGACCGGAATGCAGATGAGAAGGAGCTGCAGGTGGAGGACCACGAGCTGGCCGCCTATAAGCTGGCCACCAGCATTGCCAACTCGACTTACGGCAGCGCCGCCGCTCTCTACTCCTATCCGCATCTGTATCCGTCGGCAGCGGCGGCAGCCGCCGGACATGTGCTGCGAGTGCCGCCGCAGAGGACGCCGCTGACCTGGGCGCTGCCGCCGCTGCATCATGCGGCGCTGGCCCACCAGGCGGTCAAGGATCGACTGGCAGGTGAGTGAATCAATGGGTGACTCCATCAGCTCCATCAGCTCCATCAGTCACTTAAATGCTGCACGCTGTGTGCGCGAAAGCTTTTACGATCTGCCAAATGGCAGTGAACAACGGTAGCCAAACAAGAAGGCTACAACAAGCGGCTACCGTTTTGTTTTGGATTTGTGGCAGTAGCTGCATCAAACAACACACACACAATCCTGATTACCATGTGGCACGCACACACTGAGAAAAAACAACGAGTTGATCTGACACGCAAACTGACTTCTCTTTTTAAGAGTGAGTTTGATTTGTTCGAATCCATTTTAGAATATTCAGAAATGAGAACACAAATGTGAATTGGTATTGAAAATATCATGTGTATTCCCTTCTTTTCGAAGTGAACAGAAAGTTTTAGTAAACCCAATTTATAAGACTAAGAACAGCAAAAAAAACCTGTCTTAATATAAACGAGTTGGGCTTTTATCAACATTTTGAGTGGGAATTGAATCTGAGATATCAAATCTCTTTGGGAATCAAATAAACCCAGTTGAATGGCAGCTATAAGATCTATGGGTACGATCCGGCCGATTCCGACCAATGTGCTGTCCCTTTGAATAAGAAGTCGCTGTGCAAAGTTTCATCGCGATAGTTTAAAAACTGAGGAACTAGATTGCATACATACAGACAGACAGACATAGCCAGATCAATTTGTTTTGTCATACTAAGCATAATGGAGGTAACTTTTAGGGGTTCTCTGATGCTTACTTCTATGCAATACACACTTTTCAAATTATATAAGCAAATTGATATTTGAAAAACTAAGAAATTGAAGCGAATACTATTTTTTTCGGTGCATGAATGCAAGTGCGGCTTATTGAAGTCCAAGCTGAGGCTGTTTGCTAATAAGCGCGATCAGAGAAGTCTTTTAAGCCAACATGCCTGTCGGCATGTCATTCGAGTGGCCAGACCTCACACACACATACACACACACACACACATACACACACAGAGACACACACACACACAGTGCTATAGTTGTAGCTGTGAGCCCTAAAGTATAAAAACATGTTTGCCTTCAAATGCGCAATCGCAGCTTAAGTTAACAAACAAAGCCAAAGAGAACAACAACTGCAAACTGAAAACCGCCCAGAAGCAAAGCCGAGCTGGCAATTTGCATATGGCGCAGGCTCCTTCCTCACAGGAGGAGGCAGGCAGCTGGAGCAGGAGCAGGAGCTGGAGCTGCAGCTGGAGGAGCTGCAGATCCTTTTCGTTAATTTGTTTACAATATGAGCTTCAGTTGTAGCTACAAGAGCAGTCAGCAGTCAGCATTCGCATTATTTAATGAGAGCGCGTTGATTTTATTACGCCTCAGCCTGAATGCCCTGCCGTTTATCAGCTGTCGCGTCGTCCCTACTCTGTCAGGAGGAGGAGGAGGAGGAGGAGGAGTAGGCAGGCTGCAACTCATATTTGGGCCACTCGTTTTGGCCACTAATGCAGACAAAGCTGCTTAGCTGGCGGCGATCGTTGCGATTGGCGATTGCGCTTTGCGCTTTGCGAACGGACTTTGCTTTTATGGCCAACATCCGCCGCGGGGCCTTTCAGTTATTTTAATGAGCTGGTTTACATGACTTTTTAATTTCGCGCTGTGCCCCCGAAAAGGAATTAATTACACATTGGGCGGTCGCCGAGCTCAACGCTCAGCGCTCAACGTTCTCGGCTTATTTATCGCTGCATACCACACTTCAATGCGAGGGGGCCTCAACTGACATGGGCAGCTTTTAATTAGCAGCAGAAAGAGAGACACACAGAGAGAGAGAGAGAGAGAGGGAGAGTGCCCGGGTAGCACTCGGCCACACTTATGAGACGACAGCCAAGTCAGTTGGCCCAAACGAAACGAGCCATCTTCTGTCCAGTTTCGTTTTGTCAACATCTTCGTCAGCGTCAGCCTGCCAGTGTGAGCGTGAGTCTACACTGAGAAAAATAACAATTTATATTACAAATGCAACAACATGTATGTTAGAGTTGGATTAGAGGCGCCATAGATCAGTGGGTTAGAATCACAGCAAATTTAGTTAGTTCTTTCAAATGTTAACATGTGCAATTGCAAAATATTTGTAGGACAATAGTAAAATATGTATAGTATAATATGTATTTATATTGAATACTTTAATAATTGTTGCCAAATGGTATGATATATATAAATATTACACTTAGCCACAAAAGTTATTACTTTCATTTTAATATTACACAAAAAATAGTACTCAAAATAGTGGAATTTTTTTGGATACTTATATTTATGTTCTAAACGATAAGCAGCTGTTCCTACATAAGAATATACATAAATAGTATACAAAAGTTATTACTTTCTTTTTAATATTACATAAAAAATGGTACAAAAAATTTAGAAAAAAATTTTTTTTTTCTCTTATATTTATATTATAAACGAAATACAGCTGTTTTTACATAAGAAAGAAATAGGAACTGCTGTATTCTTAAAAGAGTTCTCAACATTACTAAAAACAAACTTAGCCCATAGGCATATTTGCGATTTGATGCACAATTCGTTAGCTTTCGTACGCGGTATTTTTCTCAGTGCATGAGTGTGAGTTTGAGTGTGTGTGCATTGTGTCGCTTGGCTTACTGATAAGCTGGCGCCTTGGCTTTTTTCATTAACAAGACAAACGAGCGACTCGGCAAGCGTAACAGACTGACCCTTGCCGTGATCCACTCCCTGCTGCCCGATCCCTGCAGCCCGCTCCCTGGTTGCCCGGCTTATGATTAATAACCATTGCATGTTAATTGGAATGCTGTTGGGCTTTGCCGACAGGCGGCGCAGCAGGCGCCAATTATTTTCGGCAGCCCTTAATGCAATTCGCAAATAGCCAAAAACTTCAGGCAATAGCCACATTCATGCGAAAAAAGGTCAAAGTGTAGATACTTTGCCACATATTGCGTATACACCATGTGGGTCGTCGGGGCAGGAACAGTTGCCATTTCAGTCTCAGTCTCGTTCTGGTTCTCAGTCTCAGTCTCCGTTTCAGTTTCAGTCTCAATCTCGTGCTCGCTTTCGGCCACAGGCGCCATCAATAATGCATGCTAAAAGCTTTTAGCATTATTTTACGTATTTTGGGCAGGCAGTTTACAGGCAGTCACAGCAGCAGCAGCAGCAGCAGCAGAAGCCGCAGCCCACAGACAGGTTGTGAGTATCTTTAAGATACGCCACGAACTGAGCCAAAACATCATAAATAAGAACAACGCACACACAAGTAGCCAAAGGGGGGCAAAGGGGGGCGGGGCGAAGTTTAGCTGGTAAGCCATAAAATTATGCTTACGCGAATGCAGACTCCGACTCCCTCGAATCCTTTAAGGATATGAGCGCATGAGCGCTGCTTATGTGGTGCGATAAATGGCTTTTTATTGAAATTGATATTGCTTGAAATATTCAAATGGTGGCCAATTCCCACACGGGAAATCTTATCTACCTCCCTGCTCTCCCGCTTCTAATATTCAAAAGGGTTCCTGGGAAAACTCGCAAAAAAACATGATTTGTCAGCTTAACACCCGCCGTACATTCCGGCATTGAAGCTTTCCACCAATTGATGGAAAATTCAGCCATTTTCATTGGGGTTTTATGGGGGATGAACAAATTTTCAAGGGTCTACACTTTATGTACACATTAATCGGCCATAGGCAGCTCATATAAACTGTGGTATTTATGTCATAAAAGTTATTATTATTATTGCATTTTAAGTTTTCAGGTTTCTTTAGTATCATCTAAATTTTATTCTAAAGCATCATGGAAATTGGCTAGAGCCAAAAGCCAGAAATGATTTGTAGAAAAAAAGTATGGGCTCATAAGGAAATTGGATATTTCAACTAAAAGAAAGAAAAGAAAAAATAGAAAAGAAAATGTTCTGTCCTCAAATCAAATTGAGACAAAGAACAAGTTCTTAATTAATCAATAAAAACACAAAATGTTTATTTCATTATTGAATGTAAGATGTTTGTTACATGTGTATGCTATCGAGATTATACATACTAGATTTAGTGCCTCTAGATCTTATATCATTTAAGTTATGGCAGACAAACGCTGGTCTTCAATCGAAATTGATCGATAACTTTTGAACGGAACGAGCTATCGATAAAATGAAACAAACTTGATCTGGCCAGAGAATATAGTCACTGATATCCGCGTGTTCATACAGACGGACAGACGGATTGGCATTTTTTGGGGTTCAGGGTATTAAAGGTGTTTGAAAAGCTTGTCTTATTGAAAACTTAAGTATTTTAAAAAAATTTAGAGAAATATTTTAGTATTTAGCTGATAAATTCTGTAAGCCAAATCCGATATACAAATTCAGTATTAACTTTAAAAGATTTGATAATCTCATTGCAATATTCTCTGAATTCCTCGTTAGCTTTGTCTAGCCTTTGTAAACAGTTTGTTTAGCCTAGTCAAAGTTTATTCGCCAATATATGCACAGGCAAAAGTGTGACTTATCGGCTGACCCCAGCGACTATGGTCAAGCCGGTTTCCCAGTTGTCACCGAGGAGGAGGAGGAGGAGGAGGAGGACAACGGCGATGGCAACTGCAACTGCAACGACATCGTTTTAATATTTTTGTCGCTGACCACAGCGCCATGCTTATCGCATATAATAAACAACAACACGCACGCCAAAGGCAAAAGGCAACAGTAAGACGACTGGCTGGAATTTTAAAAGGTTCAGCGCCAGCGTCCGAGTTCGAGTTCGACTTAGAGTCAGTCAGTCAGTCACCCATTAAGGCAGACGGAGTCACAGTTAAGTAAAGTAACGTAGAGAGACCCAGACAGTGGGTCACATCTGTATGTACATACGCATCCTAGGAAGCCGCGACTTTATGACTCAACCCGAACGACTGGCGACTCTTTGAATGAAATTGATGTCGCGTGCGTATGCGTCTACAAGATAAAGGTTCTCTATGATAAAGGTTCAAGATCGGCCTCAGACTGCAATTAGGCGCTTAGCGGCAGCGAGTCACTGACTCCTAGGGGCTGCTCGACTAAATTGATTTCACAGCGGGCAGGTAGAGAGATGAGGTGAGGTGAGGTGAGTCGCAGTTCCTAAAGGTCGCTAAGTAGCTGGCACAGGTGCCGCTCTTAACGGCACCGGAAGCAAATATCGGAAATTGCTTGTTATCGGCGCAGGAATTTATTGTTTGCTAATTGCTCAGCTAGGACTTACTTAGATACCCTCGACAGCCAGTTATAATTGCACTTAAAGAAAACAAGTGGGAAAGGATTATCTTCGGCGTGCCGAAGATTTTATACTCTTTTCGAACTTTTAGGCAATTTTCACTCTGCCAACTGCACCACCGAAAAATTTAATGACGCATAACTTTGCTAATTATAACGCAATCGATTTGAAATTTTAAAGTAATGATGAGGTATAAGGATGTTCAAGTGTACAAGGAAATTTAAGATGATAGTATTGAAAACATCGGATTTATTGCCAAAACCGACTTCCAGTTGTATGGCAGCTATAAGATATAGTGGTCCGATCTGGCCGGCTCCGACCAATGTGCTGTCCCTTTGAATAATAAGTGTCTGTGCAAAGTTGCATCGCGATAGCTCAAAAACTGAGGGACTAGATTGCATACATACAGACAGACAGACAGACGGACATGGCTAGATCAATTTGTTTTGTCATTCTAAGCATACTGGCAGTAACTTTTGGGGTCTCCGACGCTTCCTTCTATGCGTTACAAACTTCAGCACAAACTTAATATACTATTTTCTTCGAAAAGAGTATAAAGACTCGTGACTTGAAATATTCTATTAATTCAATATTTATTTTTATCAATTCAGAATCCACATGGAACGAACTGTGCATCAAGTCAAGCATATTATGTAAGAATAATAGGGTGTTTTTTGACTCCTTATCAAATTCGATTCAATACTTTTCGCTTAGCTGTTTAGTATTTGTATACTGATCAAATTGATAGTTATGCTTTCTTTGAGTGTACTCATTACTTTAACTACGCTTTCTTCTTCTTCTTCTTCTGGATTATAGCTGCCTTTCCGATCGCCCGTCGCATTGGACACCCCTACCAGAATCGCACGCCGCCCAAGCGAAAAAAGCCGCGCACATCCTTCACACGCATCCAGGTGGCCGAGTTGGAGAAGCGTTTCCACAAGCAAAAGTATCTGGCCTCTGCGGAGCGAGCTGCTCTGGCGCGAGGTCTCAAGATGACCGATGCCCAGGTGAAGACGTGGTTCCAGAATCGACGCACCAAATGGCGGTAAGTTCAGAGTTGCACCGAAAAGTAGAAAATCAATTCGCAGCTCAAAAGTGCTGACAGCTAGCACCTTTTCTACCCCCACGACCCAAAAACACGTCTCCACTTTTACCCGACACTTTAAACTACAAAATGCACAAAGGCTTTTGTCTACAAAAAAACCAAAAGGTAAACGGAAAAAGCCAAAAAAATAAAACTGGGGGTAAAAGGTTTATCCATTATGCATGAGCACATTAAATGAAAAAGAGCAGGCGGCAATGCTCTTCCTCTTGGTCTTGGTCTAGGGGTTGGCAATCTGTGGGGGTGGATTCATTCCGAGTCCACGTTGTGAATAGCCAGCCCTCCTCAGTAGCTAAAGCTAATAATGAGCACAGCGCTTCACTTCACTAACCATAACCTCAAAATGGCGGCCATAAAAATATTATCATACTGAAAGTAAAAGAACTTACAAAGTAGATACACAATTTTTTTAAACGCGTTTACCAAACGAAAAACACAGCAATAATTTGTCAAAACAATTTAAAAACTAACAGAAATAAACTGTATCTATATTTAGAGCGCTTATTTAGGATCATATATTGCATTTATGATTTTACTTTATATGAAATTGAGCACACGCAAACATAATTATGTTTGTATATTGGGCAATAAGCAATTAATAGAAATTTATCAAAAACGAGTTTTTTCATTTACCAATAATGAGCGAATACCATTTAATAAGGTACTCCTAAAACCCACACAGACACATAACTATTTGATTGAATGTCTAGACAGTGTTTTTTTGAATTATTGAACCTTGACTTGCTTTTCATTTAGTTTATGCACAATATTACGAATAGATGACATAAATATATACATAAATATAAATGTGCTTGGTACTTGTGTACGTAAAGGTTCATATATGATAAAAGTGCATCTATATGTTTATGTTTATATAACGTATAACTTTTACTTAGCTTACAGACGACCATCTGTTTATAATCATTTGATTTATGGCGCCTGCAATGAAAGCATTTCCTAGCAATTAACGAGTTGTTTCAACTTATACTCGTAGCCTTATCAAGCGAATGAGTTACCCTACTAGCATGTATGTAGATAATGTCTGGAGTATATGTGTACACTGGAAAAAAAAGACTGCGAAAAGACTTATATCTAGAAAAATTTAAAAGTAAGCAAGTAAGCGCAGTTACGCTGAACACAGTCCTTACATTCATACAAAACACACATATGCTGCAAGCAGTGCAAGCAGTTTAAGCAGTCTACACTGAGCCCCTTACAATGGAAAGTTCAGTCTTAAGCAACTGCTGTCTTTATTATCCGATCTTATTGAAATTTGTTGGACATCAAACTGGCAATAAAATGTGTGATCAAACCAAATTTCCAGCTGATACAATCCAAAACTGAGCTTTTGAGTAGATGGAGGATGGACATATTTGTATGTATGCTATTTGAGATTATGTATACCAAATTTGGTACCTCTAGCTTTTATGGCTTTTAAATTCTGGCGGAAAAACACTGTTCTGAAAGCGAAAAACTTCCACAAATTAAGGAAAATGTGCAAAAGCCGTCACTTTTTTCTTCATTATTTGATTCTTAGTATTTCAAATACTTTTCTCCAATAGAAGCTATATTTTTTGTTCAGTGTATATACATTTATGCATATGTCGCACACATAAACAATTCACGCGCTTGTGTGTCTCTCTAATTTAATGAGGCATTGATGCGTTGAGCACAGTTGCGTGTCTCAAATTGTTTTCTATTTTATTTAGCATTATTAGCATTAGAACTATAACAAAATGCTGCTATATGAATCAAGTACGCCCCCTATAGATACATATATCATACTGCAATTACCATTATAATAGCGCCGACCAAAACTTTGTGGCAACTTTTTCTGCAGCGACACCAAGCGGCAAACAACAACAACAATAACGACAACAACAATAGTAACAACAGCAACAACAACATTGTGTCGACTGTGGGCGCATTTAAGACGCGCTAATTGCCGCTTAGCAGGCGCTGTGTCCCAAGCCGACAATGCCCAGAAACCAGACGCGAGAAAACGCCACGCCCCCCTCCGCCCCCGCCCCACCCTTGGCCCATGCCCATTGAGTCCAAGCCGTAGTCCTCCTGGCTTGGTTGGCTCTTACAGCTTATCAGCCATTTTGGGCCTATTTCAGCTCGTAAAAATTAATGATGTAAAACGCAATTTTGTTAACGGCAATGGCCACGGCTCGTTTGTGGCTAAGTGAAATGGCAACGGCATTATACAAGCCCCATGATTATACATACATATATATATATATACCTCGTAAACATTACACACACACACACACACACACACACACACTTGGCTCGCATAATTGCCTTAATGCAATGCTGCAAAGCTGAGCGCCAAGTAATTTGAATAATTAGCACCGTCCAACATGGCGTATGAGTTATGCTCAGCGATGTCTATTGCTCTTGGTCCAAAGATTACTGAATGTGTATTTTTACTTATATTTAATCAATTGTAACCAGTTTGTGTGTTTTGTTTGTGTTGAGCTCGCTATCTGAGGCTTTTAAATACTGCGATTGCTAACAGCAATGGCAACAAAAGCAATAAATAATTAATAATTAACAACAACAATGCCGAAGACTGAGCAATTGAATGACGCTTGTTTGCCTGTCAATTCGACAATGTGTTTAGCGAGAAAAATAAACAAAAAGCAGCGCAAAGAGAAAACAAAGTAACAGGCAAGCAAACAGATAGGGGAATATACGTATAAAGGAAAGAAGATAGAAAAAAATTGGCATGTCATTGCCGACTTGCTGGCAATGGAGCCAAACAAATGGCGCTGTCTAACGGTTATCTGGCTGAGCAAGTCCTTGAGCAGGATTCGCCCTTAGAATGATTAGTATGGGTAGCAGGAATGTCGCATAATAAACGAAGTTTATATGCAGTGCTCAATAACTCCACAACAAAACGAGAATTGTGTATTACAGGGTATCTGCTAAGCAAGTAAACTCTGCTGCGACATGTACTCGTGTATACATAATTTCATTAGCCAGCGGCACATAAATCAAGTTGCCGTTAAACCCTTTTTAATTACACGGCCATGCATCAAAAACTGCTCCACACTCCCGCAAATTTTCTTCTGGGTGGCCGAATCTTAAATTCGAGCAGGAAAACTCACACGAAATTAATTGCTTGGCATATGGAAAAGTTTTGCTGCTGCTGCTGAAAGCTGTCTAATTAAAAATTTACACACGCACAATGACAAATGAACTGTGCATGTGTGTAGGTGTGTGTGTGTAAGTGGCCCAAAAGAAGTTGTTAGCAAACTTGAACCGCAAGCCAAACAAGTGGCAAAGGATTATCTTCGGCGTGCCGAAGATTTTATACTCTTTTCGAACCTTTAGACGATTTTCACTCTGCTAACTGCAGCACATTCATCTGTAAAAATTGATATCATATGATATGAATTTGAATTGAAATATTGAATTTATTTCCAGTTGTATGGCAGTTTTAAGATATAGTAATCCGATCCGGCCGGCTCCGATCAATGTGATGTATGTTTGTATAATATGTATCTGTGCAAAGTTTCATTGCGATAGCTTTGAAAACATGGGATTTATGGCCAAAACTGACTTCCAGTTGTATGGCAGCTATAAGATATAGTGGTCCGATCCGGCCGGTTCCGACCAATGTGCTGTCCCTTTGAATAATAAGTCTTTGTGCAAAGTTTTATCACGATAGCTCAAAAACTGAGGGACTAGTTTGCATACATACAGACAGACATACAGACATTGTCATTCTAAGCATACTGGCAGTAACTTTGGGGGTCTCAGACGCTTCCTCTATGCGTTACACACTTCAGCACAAACTTAATATACTATTTTCTTCGAAAAGAGTATAAAAATCAATTTGGGAGAGAGCAAAGTTGCTGCCAAAAGTGGAGAATCAAATGAAATTAATTACAGCTGCGTTTGGCCATTTGTAAATTAACTTTGAAGCTCCTTTTCGCTGCTGCTGCCTGGCACGTGTCCTGCTGCAGAAATCTTCGTCTTGGTGGCAGCTCCCACAGGACTAAGCCCCAGCCAGCCAATTAATGGTCTGGCTAAATTGTTATGTCTTGAAAGATAATTACCAGAGGTCCTTTTTACACAAAAGGCAGCCCCAAAAAGCTTTTGGCCATGGCTATTTGCTCGTAATTTGTTGACATCGTTTGCGGGCTGTGTGTGTGTGTGTGTGTGAAATGATTTTAATTACCTTCGCCGGGCAACCTGTGAGCAGCTGCTAACAGTGCGACAATTGACTTGCCATTAAATTTGTGGTAACATTAATCGAGCCCAGCTTTTGGCCCCTTCCTAATTCACTGCCCCTGCCCCATTGCGCAGTCAAGCGATTTTAATAAACATTTTAGCCTAATGTCTGGCCATTATTTATCGCGGCTAACAACAACAACAACAGCAACAACATTTTCATCGCCACGGCGCCAAAAGACAAACAGTTAACATTTGTAAAGCGTTTCTTGCATTTTCATTTCCACTTCCAAAGCTCTCGTGACTGAAGATAAATTACAGTCGTGCCTTGTCTTGCTGTCTCTTTCTTGCACAGCTCTAAATTAAACACACCGCACACCTACACACACACACACACACACACACAAGCTCGCACATTTGTTTACTTGTGTTTTGGAGTTTTTAATCAATTTTCGTTGAATTTTTTATGCGGTAGCTGTAAAACTGCTCGCAGATAAAGCATCCAAAATGCCAGAAAGTAAAAGTAAAACACAAATACTCCCCATATAATAATTCACTTGAGCCATTGCCAGACAATTGAGTTGTTGCAGCAACAACGTGTACAAGCTGTTGTTGTTGTTGTTGTTGTTGTAGTTGTTGCCTCCTATGGTCAATAATTTAATTAGAGAGCGAGTGCGAGAGGGAGAGAGTGAGTGATGTACAGTGGTGCCATTTTAGTTTATGCGTTGTAAAAATCATTGCTTGGCCAGCAATTCAAATATTCATACATTTTAAAGAGAAAAGCTTATCAATTGAAAAATTAATGTAAGGAAATTAAGGAAGATTAAATAGAATATAAATCAATAACACATAAAACATAAATAAACAACTATGAGTGATCTAGTTGAGAGTGCACGGCTGTGTTTCAATAAGATGCACCGCACACACACACACACGGACTTCACGCATGTGTATGCAGAATATAATCAACGGAGAAAAACGAAGTGCAAAAACAACAACGAGCAGCGCGCACATAGAAAAAACCGACTTTGCCGAAAATAAATACGTTTCGTTTTGCTCTGTATTTGCTTGTGGGTGACTTCTGTCGCTCTCGTTGTGTTTCTTACGCTCTTACGTTACTCCGTTTAACGTAGGCGTTTAACCCGCGAAGCATGTATGTCATTATATCTACACGCGCACACGCATAATGAGTGAAAGACAACGACAGCAGTCTTAAACTTTTTGTAGCTTTCAGTTATGTGAATGTGCTAAAATTGTATTATGTTGTACATTTGTACCTTCTGCAGACATCTGTTATATAATCTGTGATCTTTGTAGACACACTAATGTGCTAAATACAACAATTTAAATGCAATTATGAATTTCAACTCAAGATTATGCAATTCAGCAAACTGAGTACCCAAGTCACGATTCAGCGACCATGGGTTAAGCAAAGACTAGATCCGTTATGCGACACTGAAACGAAAGAGCGCGTCTTAAGAGAGTTTACCGTCGCTTGTTATGTCTTTCTGTTCTTACTATACTAATTTATTGCTCATACATACAAATAGGCCAAAAACAAGAGGAAATGGAATTACACAAATTCAATAATCAATAATAGATTTATTCGTTCAGTTGCGCACACATGTATCTATAGATATTTAATATTTTCCCAAAGGACTCCACAGTGCGACAGACAATGGTCTAAATGAATTTTTAATAGGTTCGCATTAAAGTTATGAACTTGCAGTTTGAATGATGACATTGCTGATGAAAGCCGTAATGATAGCATATTAAACTATAATACAATCATGGCATGTGTGGGCCGCACACACACACACACACATATAAGCACTAACGACATTTGGGATAGTAATTACGGGCCAAAAGTTTGCGCCGTAGTTTGTAACTAGACGTCATCGTATTTAGCTGGCAACCATAAGAACTTCATTAGATCATGAAATATTCAATATGGCGCACGATGGCAAAAACAACCCCCCCAGATGTGTATAGATGTGTGTGTGTGTGTGGGTGTGTTTGGGGATGGCCACAATTAGAGCACAAATGCCAAAAGTAAACGCAAAATGAGGGAAGCAAGGGAAAAGGGGATAGCAACTGAAATGGAGAAATAACTGCAGCAGGATTGCAACAAGAGGCAAAGGGCAAAAGGCCGTTGCAATTTGCAGCTGCATAATTTATGGGCAGTTGGGGCAGATACACAAATTGGCCAGTTGCCGTTGTTGGGGCTGAAATCCCATTTAAGCGCAACATTTAAAATGTAATTTTACGCAAAGCGACTCGAAATTAATTTTCAATAAACAAAAGCGAAACAAGCCCGTTCCATAATTGCGACCGGCCATTGTGGCAATCAGCATATTTGATTTGATTAGTTTTAAATGGTCTTAACAAGCCGCCCACATAATGACTTGATGAGCCAACCCACCAAACCCACCAAACCACCAACCCACCACCCTCCGACAAATTGCTTTTCGATAATGAATATGCACATTAGCCGATGCCATTGTTGATAAGCCTCATCAAATCTTTTTCGTTATACCCTGTAGCCATTACAAATGGGGGGAATCTGGCTATTATGAAGTTGTACAAACGTATGTAAGAGTATGTATGTATGTAACATTAGGAAGCATCTCCGATCACTTTAAGTATATATATTCTTGATGGGGCTTAAGGTCTTTCGCTTTCTGCGATTAAAAAAAATGTGCGTTCGATTCCCGTCGGCGGAAATAGTTTTTTTCATTTAATATTTAATATTATTATACTCTTTTCGAAGAAAAATGTATATTAAGTTTGTGCTGAAGTGTGTAACGCATAGAAGGAAGCGTCGGAGACCCCAAAAGTTACTGCCAAAAAATTAAATGCCACGCGATTAAAAGAACTTTTACAGCATATGAAAGTGCTGCAGTTGGCAGAGTGAAAATTGATAAGAAGATAATCCTTTCCCACTTGTATTATTTTGTTATATTTCAATTAGTTATTTTGTTTATATATTTTTAGCCAATACCAATTAAAAATCTAACTACAATGTTCGTCTTTACATTGTTGCGATTGTTAGCTCTGTTAAGTTAACATATGTATGTACTTACAGGAGCATTTCTGTTATGTATCTGGTATGTGTGCATGTGTACATGTGAAAAGTGTGCATTTACCAACACTGTAGTATTGTTTTAAAGCTAGATCACTGCGGTCTCATCTCAAATAAGAACTGTGTATAAGGTATCTCCTAGTTTTTCAACCATAACTCAATCGCTCTCTCTCTCTCTCTCTCTTGCAGACGCCAAACGGCTGAGGAGCGCGAGGCGGAGCGACAGGCAGCCAATCGCCTGATGCTCTCCCTGCAGGCGGAGGCCATTAGCAAGGGATTCGCACCGCCGTCGGCGCCGCTCAGCTCGCAGTCCGGCGTGAATGGCGCCCCACTGGCCGCACTGCACGGACTGCAGCCGTGGGCGGAGGCGTCGCATGCAGCGGGCTGCTAATCGTCCGTCTACTGCGCATATAGTATAGTATAGTATAGTATAGTAGTAGTGCATATGTGTATGTGTATGTGTGTAAGGTTTATTTGTGATAAAGTTTGCTTTGTAAATAGAGTTGAAGTTGAGACGAGTGACGAGTACGGCAGTAAATTAATCCGCATGTTATTGCAAGTTGTAAATATGTAGCTTTACTTTTTAGACATATATACTACCGCATATATTCAATTAGGTTGCTAAGTACTCGACTTAAGTTTAAGTAGTGTTTCCTTTTCAGTTAATTGTTCAACACTTAAAGGCAAACAAACAAACAAAAATATGCATCTCAAAATGTCAACTTTAAAGCAAAATAATATACAAAATTTTAAATATATGGCTTGTATTGTACGGTAGTTGTAAGTCGAATGGCATTACCTAGTATTATATAAATAATTATAATTATAAAACATATAACTAACATAAAGCAAATGAAATGAAAATAAATACATTACGAAATCAACGAAAGCAATAAAACAAAACTGATGATTTTATTCGTGGGCATAAATATGGCTTATAGATAAATGAGCTTCAAGATAAGAATGATCTTAGAAAGGCAGCTAGTCTATAGGATGAGCTTAAAATCTGAGCAGATAGCTGGCTCTGTTCTGCTCTCTTTCTCTCTTCTGCAACGTAAGCAAATCAATGCTGCTGCTTGCAAAAACAAAACAAAAACGGTAATATTTATCTCAATGCAGGCGAGCTTAAGCTTGCTTTGTTTGACTCTCTGACTCTCTTTCTCTCTCACCCGCAATACGAAAAGCAAAGTACAACAACAGCAATGCTTGTGAGAGCTGCCATTGCTTGCAAAAACAAAATAAATGCACAGTGGAACTTTATTTAATTTCAAGACGCTTGCAATGAATGCTGTTTAATTGATTTTCTCTACAAAACATATATATTACATCTTATAAATATTGACACACCCAGTTATTATCCAATGTAAACAGTTTACATTCATTAGCTGCAATTGCATTCAAATACAAACAAATAAAAACAAACTGCAAACAGATCAGTAGTTCTTGGGCCAAAGATCAATGAATTGATAGGATAAGATTGTTAGATTGGCCGGATATATATGATGTGATAATAAGTCGTCTATGGCCAGGCATCAGCCATATGCTCAATCCCAGAAAAATCAACAACAATTAGCCGCCGAGCTGCCTGAACTTGACTATAATATCCTGCGGCCTTTCATTATAAATATATTACGTGTTTTTGCGCGCTGAAAGGCAAAACAAACAGACGCCGCCTAAAAACTGAGAGCCTGAGAGCAGCAGCAGGTAGTAGCCCCTATATTTAGGGACAGGCCCTTAAAGTGTTGGCCGCTGTCACATTAGCGTCGGCTGCTCAACTCCCGACTCGGAGTCGGACTCGGACTCGGACTTGGACTCCTACAAGTTACCTTTTGCCGCTGGTGGTCGCCGGTGCGGAAGTAAACCATTTGCGGCAACAAGTTGAAAGACGGCGCCCACAAAGTTGCAGACGCTCGTCCGGTCGGTCGATCAAATGCTCTTTTATTGAAACTTCAACAGAGACACCTTTTTAATTTGGCATTTGCCGCTGCTGCTCCTCCCCCTCTCTCTCTCTCTCTCACTCTATATAGCGTATAAGGGGGGACTACTTGGAAATTCGCATAAATTGCGTTTAATTGGACAATTTTTGGCTTATTCTTTTGTGGCCCAGAGCGTAACCATATTTTGTGTAATGAGGATGTGGCTTCGTTTGCTTACACTAAGAAAAAATGGGACATACAAAAACAAGAAGCAGTACTATTCTTATTATATTCTTTTGTTCTAGAGAGTATCCAACAAGTAAACAAATTGTTACATGTGTATGATATTCCAAATTATACATACTAAATTTGGTGGCTCTAGGTCTTATAACTTTCAAGCTATGGCCAAAAACTCGATAACTTTCGAACGGTACGAGCTATCGATAAAATGAAACAAAGATGATCTGACCAGGAACTACGAAAACTTATATTCCATATAGCTCTAACTAGTCTCTAGCTTTTATAGTCTCTGATAGTCTCAGATAGACAGACGGACATGGATAGATCGACTCGGCTGTTGATACTGATAAATAATATATATACTTTATATGGTGAGTCTCCTATTTTATCATTAATATTAATAAAAACAGACTAGCCCTACTATTGATGCCGACTGATGTTCTTTTTTGATGCATTTTCACGCCCTTCCATTTATACCCATATTTTTGGTTGAGTGTAGCATCTTTTGTGTAATGAGGATGTGTGGCTCCATTCGTTTGCTTACTTTGTGGCAGCATTGCATGTGCCGATTGCCGATTGCCGATTGCCAAAAGCCGACTATCGTATCGAGTGGCGAGTGCTGATGGGGATGTCTCTAATTGGCTGGCAGGCTGTGGATCGCTACCAGGTTTGATTGATTATTGAGCAAACTTGCGGACAGGCACTTGGACGACTTTGCGGGCAGAGAATGGAGCACAATCTATTTGTGTCCACTTAGTGGAATGACAGGCGCCACAGGTCTACGGCTTCAGGGCACAAAACTTTTCTGCCGAAAATCAGCAAAAAGAAAGGCAAATTGAAAGTGACCAGAGGGTGGTTCCAACTCCATCCATGTGTGAGTCTGTGTGTCGGTTGGCAGACTGGATATGAAAAATACAAATGAACAGCCGTGCGGTTGGTCAACAAGACAGCAAGGACTGTGGCAGGATTGCGAGTGAAGCCTCTTGGTCCGGCTGCCATGTCAATTTGGATTATGGCTAGATTGAGAGGGATTTAAGCCGGGCCAAGCAAGCAACTGGACACCGCACACACTCACACTCACACTCACACTCAGACTCACACTCATACTCACACTCATACTCACACTCATACTCACACTCACTCGCATTCAACGTGGCCATTTTCAAATTAGTTTTTCAGTCAACATTTTCTTCTCTGTTTTTTGTTTGGCTGCAATTTTCACATTAACATTCATAACAATAGCGAAAGAATGAAAGCAAGCAAGCAAAGCTTTTGGGGAATTGCTGACAATACTCACAGCTACTAAGTTTTGACAGTTTGCAGCCACAGTCGCAGTCGCAGTCACAATAGCAGTCACAGTCACAGTCACAGTCACAGTAGACGGCACACAGTGACAGCAAATAATTAGCGGCCATCATGGAGACATTTAAATTAAATATGACTCGCTATTGTTGAGTATAGTTGTTGTTGCTGTTATTGTTGCTATTGTTGCTGCAGTTACAGTTGCTGTTGCTGTTTGCTTGGCTAACGGTGGCACGTCTAGCCTCTAATTATGGTCGTCGCTGGTTGGCCTGTCAACCTGCCACATGGCAGTCATAAAAAAATGTCATAAAGGAAACCATTTTTAACAGCGTACCTAAAAAATGTGCACTAAGCATGCACTCGACTCAGAGATGCCCTTTAAAAGTTTTGCGCTAACTCGCTGCACGCTCTTTAAATGTGTATTTCGATCGATTATTGTCTTTCAATCATGATTGATAATAAATAAAAACAGAAAGAACAGCTAAGTGTGAAAAGTACAGTTCGAAACATAATATATTAATTTAAAATAATTAGAAATTATGCATAAAACAAAAGATTGTTTACTTTTAATACTGTTTCAATCATGATTGATGGCATAAAATACTCTCAAATGTATATAGATAGTGGCTGAAGAGAAAAACTAACAACAAATTCGACTGAAAAGGCTACTTATCTAGATAGCATGTGAGTTTCTTAACAACTATGTAAAATTCATGATTGATCATATGATGATTGATCGCTTAAATTACTATAAAATTGGCATTTTAGTGGCTGTAAAAGGAAGCAATATAAAAACGATCAGATATGCTCACGCAACATAGCTACAGGGTATACCAAATTGTGGCACTATCGTCGGCAAACAGAGGGCCAAGTGTCATTAGTTGCCAGTGTGCAAACATACAAACATATAATGCAGTGTATAGTATATGAGTGTATGGCTGTAGGTCTATTACAATTAGTGCACAAGAGCGCAAGTCTAAATGAGTTTAAAAATGGAGTATGGAAAGGAGGGGAGCAGGGGGAGGGGGACATCCCCCGATAGCAAGGGCAGCCATTATGCCCGGATCTACCACCAGAAATTGGGAAACCGGCGACAACTAACAACTAACAGCACTTCTAATGACCGCCGTTCTGTAAATTAATCATTTGGCTTGTCATTAGCGTTTTTGTTGGCATTTTTATTTGTATTTATTTTAGTTTTTTTTCTTTTTTGTTTTTGTTAAACACCTATATGGCATTTTAGTTTGTTGTGGGCAAGGCATATATACATATATATATACATGCTAATAGCCCATGATGACATGTTGTTTTGTCACTGTTGCTCTTGGCAATAAATCTACTGACTAAATGATTTCCCCCTCCTTCTAAACAAACACACGTGCAATCTGTTAGCTAAATCTGCATAGTTACAAAATACCCATGAGAAAATAAATTATCTGAAACAAGAATGAAATGCTAAATGGCCTTGTAAAAATGCTCAGATGACAGGCAGTTTAAGCACTAAGTGCAACATCGCTTTCAAATGCTAATCACTACTTAACTATTTACAATAATACTTAATTAATTAGAATTTGCAAGTATGTGCTTATTGCTTTCTTATTCATTGCCCAATTGTACATTCATGTGAGCAAATAAACACACTAAAAGCCTCTAAATGTATGGCAGGAATTTAGAAGGTATAAAAACTTATTCTAATTCTGTTGTTTTCTAAAGATTAAGTAATACTCAATAAGCATATTAGTTGAATCAGTAGTGGATAGATAGCTCAGGCAAAATGTTAGTTATGAGCAAAGAAATCGAAATGGAGTTTTTGATAATAGGAAGAAACTGAATTGAATACTTGAAAAAATAAATTGTAATCACAGAGAAGTCAA